>JAXQQM020068364.1:0-75004 GCA_034641835.2 Pinus albicaulis
AGTTTATTTAGTATTGATGTTTAATAATGACATGGTTTCATTATCTGAAGTTTTTGCTTTAAATTTAATTATTGACATTTTTTATATAAAAAATTGCAGAGTATTGGCGTTCTCTTGATATGGAATTTTGATCCCACTTTACTCTTCTTTAGCATTCTCTTGATATGGGATTTTGTTGCCACTATACTCTCCTACACCTTTGAATCACTTAGCTTGTACACAAACTAGCCTTCACTATTATTTACTCGTTTTAGAGATGTTTTAAACTCAATTTCTAGCTGTTTCAAGTGCTCACTTTGAATGCAACCTACTGAAAATAAAAGAGTGTCAAATCTTGTATATGAATTTTTGGACTACTGAACACTTAGTTGGATGATTGGCCAACTTGATATTATATAGAACTTTAATCATGGTAATTGGTTACAAACACTTGAATTGTGTGCAATCTACTTTTTGTACCTTTTCATTACTCTGTAAATTTTAATGTGACCTCCTCTCTATAGATATAGTCATGGTATACAATGGCTAATTAAGATATCATTTGCCGTACCTTAATTTCAAAGAAACTTCACATAATAGCCAAATATTACTAGAGATGCTTGTGAGCCTATTCTTATATTCAAATGAGCATATCTTCTCAAGTGTCATTTTTTTCCACTTTTCTTTTCCTTCTCATTATTAGCAAGGAGCTTGATCATTTTTTTATTTGATGTACTGTACGAGGGAGTTGAGGGAGTTCATAGATGCATTTTATATGCTTTCTTGGGTGCAAAGAGTTTCCTTTCTTTCATTTTCTCTCTTCATATTTGTCATTGATTGATTCCTATTCCACCTTGATACTTACTCCATTTCTCAAATGTCATATACTAAAGTGAGATGTGGAGAGAGGAGGAAGAGAAATGATACCATCATTATTATGCCATTGTTATAGGACATTTATGTTAATGTAATTTTTTTCTTAACTTTAATTTCCTAATACTATAAAAACTCATATTTTAATTGTATTTAATTATCCAAATATAAATTTGATCATTTTCATCCACATTTCGCGTTCCTTTACACCTATAAGTGCAATTGCTAGTTTTAATCGTCGGCTCGGACCCGTCATTTTGCATAACCAAATTAATCAAATTTTATCATTCCCACTCCATGTCTTTCATGTCCGAATCGGGCGGGGGTGACAACGACAGCTCACCTTTCTCCACTTATTAGGAATGCGATGAAGCGGAGGGTTGACTTTAATCGTATGGGCTCAATTCTGTAGATCTGGGTTTCAATTTTAGTAGCAGCTAGGGTTTGAAATATGCCATTCTTGATCGCCTCAAGGGAAGAATGGAAGGATGCCATTCTTGATCGCGTCGAAGGAAGAGTTGTTACAGAATACCAGAAGCCAAGGAAAATACGTTTAATCGGAAGATTGAGCATTAAGGGATCTGTGGATTCGGTGTTCATTGGTAAACTGCAAGAAGCAAAAGATATGGCTGTAAAAGTTTTTCAAAAAAGAATGAGAGAACTTTCACAGCTATATCTTTTCCTTCTAGTATTTTTACTGCAATATGTGTTCCTACTGCCATGCTCTGCCCTGATCTGCCCTCGTTTCATCTTCTTAACTGTATTCTACCAGGCATGGCCCTCTCTCTCTATCAGTTACTTCCTAGTTAATATTATTTTTCCTTATCGTGGGTTCTGGAAGTTGGCCCTCTCTCTCTATCAGTTACTTCCAGTTAATATTATTTTTCCTTATCATGGGTTCTGGAAGTTCTGGGTTTCCATCCAAGAGGGAGTTTCTTTTTGCCAAAATTGATGTGCAAATCAAATTGGTACTTGGAAACCCTGCAGGCACGGTGCTGTCCATTATGCAGTCTTATTCTCTGCGTTCATTCTTTCAAATAGAATGTAATGTATCCGTATGTTTATTGTTTTCTTTCCAGTTTTCTGTAGATGGGGTTTGTGCTCTAGGGTTTCAGACGAGGGAAAAAGAGTTGGGTATGGCTAGTTATCATTATCCCAAACAGATGGGGGCTTCTGCTCTAGGGTTTTAGACGAGGGAAAAAGAGTTGGGGTATGTCTTGTCATCGTTATTCCAAACAGATGTGGGATTTTGCTTTAGGGTTTCAGACGAGGGAGAAAGAGTTGGGTATGGCTAGTTATTATTATCCCAAACAGATGGCCTAGCGAAAAACGACTGGACCAAAGCCCTCTTTGTCAAAACCTTTATCCATAACAACCTTCTGCTACTTCTTCTTACTCCGCCGACGAGGATTTGGATTCCAACTCCAAACAACCTTTCTGCTATTTTTCTCAGAGGAGAATTTGGATTCCAATTCCTACTAAGAGGAGAGGCCACCACGGCTGGGAAAAAACCATTATTCTGCAGGTACAGAGGGTTTCCCGCAGGGGCTGTCCCCGTTTGATATGAACAATGCAGTGAACTCAATTCCATTGATTAATTTAGTTAGTTTATTGCATTTTGGTTGTCTTATCTTTTTTTTGGCAAAATTTAAAGTTTAATTTTTCACTTTGTTAATTACCTTTTTTTCTTTTTTATATGAATTAATAATTTTAATCACTAATTTAGATTTTAGATCTTTAGGAGTGAAAACTTTTTTTAGAATGCAATATTTAAATAAAATATTTGCACCTTAACATTTGATTATATATATATATATAATTTTTCATTTTTTATGTTGCATTTTTTAATATATAAAATAGATCAAAATTTATGTTTTTTTAATCCATGTTTATGTTGTTAAATAACATATAATAGTAAATTTTCAAACGCCCAACTGGGCCTACTGCTTGAAGTTGTTTTAAAGAATGGGTATCTCGCATTTACTCTTTCATTTTTATGTGTTGAGGGAGAACGGTTATTAAGGCATGAAACATTTTGAAACAAGGTTGTTGTAGATGTTTTTAAAAATCCTCTGCAGATGCTTTACAACCTGCTTGTGCTTCCATTAAAATTACAATGCACACAATAGTTTATTATGCTTCAACAGCTTGCAAAGCCTGGAATCTGACATCCTGTCATCTGAAAATTTAACTTCGATTTAATGGCGACGAATTGTTTGGTTGATTTCGTCACTGGCAAAAAAAAATGGAAAAAATTGCTTGATAGCCACTCAAGCTTCTCTTTTCGATCTTGTCTTGTCCTCAAAGAATTCAATTAATCCTCCAAAGAAATCTTGTAAATCATCGTTAGCTTCCTGGTCAGGCGTTAAATGTTTCAGTATCTGTCTCATGACCATTCGGTGAATACAAAGAAATATAGATTTATCGTTATGTTAAATGTTCCAGCACAGGTCTCATAATCATTTTGTGAAAAATGGAACAGAGAACTCTGTCTGAGCCAATTTAATTAAATACACAGCCTCCAAATCAACCCATCTTTGCATTCTTTTATTTGCATTTACATTTTGTTATTATAATTCTATTTCTTGTTTGGTTGGTTTTCTTCCAGCTTTGCTCTGAGTGAAAGAAAACCTCATCTGATTTTAGGAATGCTGAATGCTTTTTCCACAGCAACTCCCTTTACAGTTTTACAGCATTAACATGTATTTTCTCTGATATTAAGTTAAAATCATATATGTATATATATATTTGGTTCCCTGCTCGGCTTGCCCTGAGTGAATGAAAACCTTTCACTTTATGATATTAGGATTTTGGAACACTTGTTTTTACAGGTCTTCATGTAAACCAAAACATTCTTATATTTGGTTTTGTTTAAACATGTTTTTTAAGGAAGCAATTTTTCATTTTGATTTATTTAAATATATTTGAGTTTTTCTTTCGAGTTATTTCAGGTAATCATTTATATTTTATTAAAAACCAATAAAATTTATATTTAAAAATTAGAACCACCATATAATGTTATAATACAAAATGAAAAAGAGACGTTGGAGCCTGCTCCCCAAATAACATTTTTCCACCCTAGGTAGCATAGCCTTTTCTTGTATACTAGGTTACAAACTAAATTAAATAGAATTATATTAAACAGACTTATTACTTTGAACTAAATATTACTATTTAAAAAAGAAAAACTAAAATTTTTATCTATTCATGTCCATTTCACAAGGTGTACACCAGCTTTGATTTCCAGAGTTACCAACCTTAATGTAACCTCCATCGTTAATGTATAAATGGCCTGCAAACTACTAACAAAAGTAAAGAACAACTATAATGATCTACACATTTTCCCATTCATATTGAAATCCCCAATGATGAAACAAAGCATACCATGACTATATAAAAGATCTTAAAACTAGAAGTAAAAAAAATACAAATAGCAATTAGAAGCTTAAGCAAAATCCCTCTTGGTGCTACAACAAATTGCAAACAAAGACTAAGATTTGTTTCAAAACCTTGCAAGTCCTTAAAAAGTATAATTAATTATAAAATTGTTCCTTCAGATAAGCACTCTGATCGAATAAATTCACATTAATCAACCAAGTCAAAGGTTCTCACATTTGACCCCAAAACCAATAGTCTATTTGTTTCAAAACCTTGCGAGTCCTAAAAAGTATAATTAATTATAAAATTGTTCCTTCAGATCAAGCACTCTGATGGAATAAATTCACATTAATCAACCAAGTCAAAGGTTCTCACATTTGACCCCAAAGCCAATAGTCTATCAAATAATAGGATTTGGTTTGTAGGTCGACACAGTGGTGACAGTGCAAACAATTTCAAGGTTTGAAGTACAACCATCACTGAAATCAAATAATTTAAAAAGTTCGACGTAAACTATGTAACATCTCTTGTATTTTATGCAGAAATAGTACGCAATTGTTTCGGTGGTTTAAAAAAAAAAAAAATTCATAATTTTTAAATCTATCATTTTTTATAATCATCACTTTAGTTATTTGATCTTATTTTAATTTTTAATTTTTTTCAGCGGAAAGAAAAAAAAAACATTAGAAAATCATAGCTTATATTAAAGCTATGTAAAAGTCCAATACATATAAACTCATGATCATAGAAACTGCTTACAATTATTATCATCCATAAAAAGCACAATATCAACTATGTTGCTTAATATACAAGATTTGACCTTATAAAATTATAAAGATTCATAGCTTATATTAAAGCTATGTAAAAGTCCAATACATATAAACTCATGATCATAGAAGCTGCTTACAATTATTAACATCCATAAAAAGCACAAAAGCACAATATCGACTATGTTGCTTAATATACAAGATTTGACCTTATATAAAATCATAAACAACAAAAAGATAATGTCCAACATGAAGAAAACAAAACCTAATGATCAACAAAAATAGACCTCTATCACATGTGGCCAAAATCAACATATTGGAATGGATCCTTCATACAGGATGTGATCACAGTGTCTAAAGCTAGGATGAAAGTACCATGGAGTTGTTGAAAGTCCTCTCTTTGACAAAGTATCTATCAAGATATTGTTTTCTATGTATATATGTCCAAAAGACATGCTTGTAAATGAATTCTTAATGTCCAAAATGTGGTTCTTCTAGTTAGCCAGTTGGGAAGAAGATAGAAGAATCTTACCATTTGCCCAATCCACAATAACCTTGAAGTCCCCATAAATTGAAAAACTTGGGAAGCTCAATCTTAGCTCTATTGTTTGTGCCTCTACCCCCATACCAATGAAACTGAATTTGATTTGTTTCACTTACCCATAGAACAACCCTGCATCCACATTTATCTCGTTTGAAAGCACCATCGAAATACCCTGTTTGGAATATAGCTTGATGAAAATACAGAGGATTCTTGGGCAGCTTAGATTTATGTAGGATCATTGCCCCTTGTGCAATATGAGCCTGAATGTTATTATAGACACGTGTAATGTCAATAGGGAAGCTTGCCTTCGAAAATCAGGGCGTTCCTAGCACGCCATAGTTCCCATGTGAAGTACAGTGGGATACTCTCCATCACTGTGGAACAACCATTTAAAACAGTCTATGAGCGAGGAAAACAACCCACCTATATATAAATTGATACTTTGCAAAACCGTGTGCAAAACTAGGTCCCAAACCACAACAACAATTGGGCGTTCTGAGCACGACATAGTTCCCATGTGATGTACAGTGGGAAGGTCCTATACTCCCCATCATTGTGGAACAACCATTTAAAACAGTCTTCGAGCGAGGAAAACAACCCACTTGTATATAAATTGATACTTTGCAAAATCGTGTACAAAACTAGGTCCCAAACCACAACAACAATTGGGCATTGTAGCAGAATGTGTAGGACACCTCTTGTGCATCCCTGCAAAAATAACACCATCCTAGACCACTAATTCTTCTTTTGTTAATGTTGTCCCAAGTGAGGATGTGATTCTTCCATGCCAACCATTCAAATATAATGATCTTCATAGGGATATTCCATCTCCACGTTAACTTGTACCAACATTGTACTAGTGGACCATGTATAGTACCCAAAATGTACTTATAAACTTCCAAAACAATAGGGTTCTCATAAAGAAGTGCACTATATTACTTATTGTATACAATTAACATTTGTGATTGTACTCTACTCCCATGGAAAATTCTTTACAAAATGTTTATACATATTTTCCATACTCTTGATATCTTTGCTTAAGTTGGAATTATGGTGAACTCTTGGTGGATTAAGACTTGTTTCTCTTTTTCCTTCAACTATTAATTTGCAAGATTGTCATTCATATATATATATATTCTTTTTATTCTTTTCAACACACACACACATATATATTCTTTTTATTCTATTCACCACACACACACACACACATATATGTGGAAACTCCTGGTAACTTCACCGAGTCAAGTTCATTGAAACGAGCCTAACAATCCCCCCTTAAACTTTACTTGGGGAGATTAACCTAATCCCAATCATTTATCAACCATCTCAGCTAAGATTTCATATCCCCCTCTAGGATACCAGTACACTTGCTACCTAGGTATCTCTCCGAATGGTCCATTCCACAACTCGATGCCTCCATGCACCATTACACTACATGTATGTTTGAACAAATTCTTAAGACCATACAACGATGCATGCCCTTGCACAACATGTATGTAAACAACATGGCTTACAACTTCATGTGGAAATACACATCAATATGAAACTTGAGCTTTCTTTAAAAGCTAAATTTAATTAAAGATGTAATTAACAACCTTCATGTAGAAATACATATCAATATGAAACTTGAGCTTTCTTTAAAAGCTAAATTTAATTAAAGATGTAATTAGCAACTCTATATGACAATAAAAACCACAAATATTTTTCTCAAAATGTAATGTACCTAATTCACATAATTCTCCTAGAGATGTAGAACTTTATCAAATAGTTGAATGTGATTAAAGAAGCAATTAACAACTTACATAATTTTCTTAGAGATGTAGAACTTTATCAAATAGTTGAATGTGATTAATGATGCAATTAACAGAATAAAGTGATTAGAGATACAAAAGCACATATTTCTCTAGTAAATGTGAAACTATTTAACATAATAAAGTGATTAGAGATACAAATCATATTGTAAAAACAAAACAATATTATTGAGGATTTTGACCAATTCTAAATCAAATTAAAACAATCAAAATTTTGGATAACCATAGTTTTATCATTATTTACCATATATGTATTTTGAAAAACAATATGCTCCCGGGTTTTTTAATTAAAAATCAAATTAAATGATTGAAAATTTAATAAAGCTTTACATTGATATGAAATGTATTCTTGATAACTATAAAAATTTATTACTAAAATTAGATGGAGCTTGCATTTATTTATTTATTTTTTAGTGTATTTTTTATTCTAATTCAAAAATTATAATAATGGTTGCAAAATTGCAAAAAGGCATGTTGTTTTCTGCTTTTTATTTTTGATTTTGGGTTCAACAGTGAACATTTTTATTTTCTAAGTAATTGTTATCAAAATTCAAAAATATTTAAATTGCAATTTTATATTGTGTTAAATTATATTTTTAGATGTATAAATCAATTCATTAGCTTGAAAGTCTTAAAATTTTCAAATTATTCTATTTCAACAAAAAAAAATTATACAATCCTCACTCTCTCTATATATATATTCCAATTCCCTCATCATACTTCAACATGCCCACAACAACGTGGAAATGTTAACGCCGAGAATTTCAATTTAAATTTAACGTGGAATTTAAATTGAAATTGAAATTCTCGGCGTTAACATTTCCACGTTGTTGTGGAATGTTGAAGTATGATGAGGGAATTGGAAATATGGCACTCATGAGTAATACCTTTTATATATATATATATATTCCACGTTAAATTTAAATTGAAATTCTCGGCGTTAACATTTCCACGTTGTTGTGGGCATGTTGAAGTATGATGAGGGAATGGGAAATATGGCACTCATGAGTAATACCTTTAAAATAATTTGTTTTTATAAGAAAATGTTCAGATAATGTAACAGAAATATTTTTTTGAGAAAAAATAACTTACATATAATTTATATATAAAAAAAATTCGAAGCATTAATTTTTTTTTTTCTTAGATAACAGTGAGATATTGATATTATAAAATTATTATTATTTTTTTTGTAAATTGATATTGTAAAATTATTATTATTTTTTTTGTAAATTTCGTAGTATCTTTCTATTTTCATATTTTTAAAGAGCAAATTGTCATAAAAATTGTAACAATTACAGTGACCTCAACTTGTCCGAAGGAAACCAGGTTTGTTGGGCACTGTAACTAGTTAAAAGCAAACCAAAATAGAAATTGTCTTTTCCTTCTACTTATAGCCTTGATTACTTCAGTATGTCCATAATATTTGCAACTAAAACAGGTTGTAATACTAATATACGCCAAAACCATAGAAAAAAACTAAGCATGTAAGCAGAAATATCATCATAAGAATCTACAGGTGGGGCTTTGGCAGTGGTACCCAGCAGCTGTTCACTGCGTTGAAGATTTTGAAGCTGTATCTCTATCTTTGCAATTTTGTCATTTGTCTGAATTTGAGCTTTACAAATCTCATGCATATCTAGTTTCATTTGCTGGAGTTCAAACATAATTGAAGAATTGATATCCTTTTCTTCGTTGCTTCCCATTGCCTTGGCAAGAAGGCATTTCATTTTCCAGTTTGTCTTCACTGATTGTTCAAAAAAGGATACACGTCCCTTGGTACTTCCTGGATCTGTTACGAAGTCCATTTTTAAAATATGTTCTTCCATATCTTCATCCTCACTATCTGTTTGTCGTTCCCATCCATGAATTTTGTTCTTGATTTGAACCAAGTTCCCAGATTCATAAACCTTAGCTATATCCTGCAATACTTGCTCATTTGACTTCCTTCCTCTTCGACTCGTCCTGCTTCTTGACTGCTTTGTCTAGAGCGATTAGCCCTGCCAACTTGCCCTTTAACCATGATGATCAAACAATAATTTGCATTCCTAATTCTGTAAAGAAGCCCTGTGTGTAGAAGTGAATCAGTATTCTGTCTTAATAAAACTGAGTAAGTCACCTTCGGATTGAACCTAATCCCCTGAGCCTTGTCGTTTGTACATAGGATTACAGAACAATCAACATTGTATTTTAATGCAACCACACTACATCCATTGAAAATGAGTTTTGCAGAGAATAAAACTTTTGAAATTCCAAAGACGGTTACGCCCCATAATTAAATGACAATTCCCTTGACCAGAGTGACAGTGAGAAAGGATGTCATAACCCCATCTATAAAGAACAATATATCCATTAATTTTCCTCATTACAGTAACAGACCCAACAAAATCGGAAAAGTTATGGATTTCATCTACGGTTACCATCTCTAGCCAAACAAAGACAGAAGACTACTGTTGAACAGATAACAAACGGTGTGGAGTAATTTGATGTGAAGTGCTAACCCTCGAGACATTACCATCTCGATACTGAAAAGAAAAAGGATTTGACAGAAAAGCACCAACCTAGGAGAAACCCACAAAGAAGGAACTAAGACCATTTAGCATACAGGGACTCCTACTAACCATCAATATTACAAAAAGGAGGTAAAATATCAGATGAATGCTTATGAGGATGACGATAACGACCATTGAAAAAAATAGAGATATAATAACAGAACTGGAGTGAATAAGAGAAGGACTGCGGAAATGCAGTTCAATTTTCAACAAACCCGCCTCCGCTTCTCTATGCCACCGAGAGAAAATATTAAAGATAGTATAACCCCAATGAAAATCCAGAGAAACATAAACATAGTGGTAGCTACCATTCCTAATATACAAAGGCATAAACAGAAACTGAATTTGAAGGATGAAAGGCAAAAATGCCATGACATACCAAAATCTTCTCCTGCTCTATCACTTGGAAGCCTGCTCCAACGCAGTATCAGACTCCTGTGGTAATGAACTGCAACATAACCATTTCTATGACTGACTATAGCTATTCAAGAGCGAAGGGTCATGATTACCCAGTTTTCGCTACCAACTAACCTTCATTAAACCCCCTGATAGTGTCTGGATGAATATGACAAGCTTTTGCATGCGAATTAATTGCTAAGAGTGGGAGGGCTGCCGCCTAAAATCTCGAACGGAAGGAGTGTCACCACGTGGAGCCTCATTCTTTTGTCTGTCTGCCTGGCACCCCGATCGGGGATATTATAAAATTATTTTTAAACAAATTTTAAAGTTGTTATAATTAGCAATTGTACTAGATGTTGCAAAGGAAATGTCGTAAGGCAATATCATATAGCACTAATTAATGTTTTTTTGACAATTGTTGAAATTCAGAAAAATATCAACAAAAGGCAAGGACCATGCTACAATGAAATCCTATTGCAATATTCCTTCCTTGAGCCTTATAAATCATGAGGCCTATGTTGAAGTTAAAGACCTTGCCTGATTATGCCAACATGAATGCCTCGTAAATAAAGAAATGGATCGTGATTTGCTACCTTTGAAATCAAAGGCCGTTTCTTCTTGATCACTTCCTCCTGCTATAGACAACCTTAATTAGTACAAATAATTTTTTTTATAGTTTGATACATGTGTCTACAAAGGACTATAACAATTTTGTAAATAATTTTGGAATCTCTATGTGAATTAAGATCTACTCTTAAATAAAAATGCACATATCTCCAATCTGTAAATTGAACCTAAGAACAACATCAACTACACCTCTTCTTGAGAAAATTGTCTCGGTTTCTCTTTTAAATGTTGACTCGCCTCTGTATTATTTCCTTCATGATCCGTGAAACTATTCAAAAGATCACATTGCTCTTTGCCACTAATCTCCTTGGTGTCTTCCATATTCTTGTTTTAATCCAACATATTCTGCTTAAGTAAATCTAACTCATATCATGCACTTGAAAATAATGTAGAGATCATTCAACAACATTAAACCATTTTATCTTGAAAATCAAGCAAGTGTGGTCCATAAGAGCTAATGTGATGTTTTGGTTGTCACAATGATTCAAAACTCAGTTATTATATCTCAATATTGACTTTATCATTTTCTGTTCTATATATGAACCCTTTAGAAAAACCATAGGAACATTTGATTACACTAGGATCTCTTCAGCATGGGTGGGGGTTTCAGAAATTGGAGAGCAACTTGAGTGGCTATTGTTAGAAATTGTTGTATAAGATGGGAAAGTTGGATGGTATGTAGGGAATCTCGATGCCATAACATATATATATATATATATATATATATTAAATTTTCTAGTGTCTCTAGCCACCATGCAACTAATAGGATCCATTTCAACTGAGATTGTCAATACATCATTATGCCAATGACAAAGACCATTTATTTTAGCTTGTGATATCCCTGGCCCTTTTCTCTCATTGTGGATCAGGTTATAGACTAGAATAGACTCTCTCTTCAGAAGGCTCTGCAGTATATATTGGATGAAGGGAAAGGTTATAATAAATTTTGTACAAAAAAATCCTTAGGTTTGTCTCAACTTACTCTGTGTGTGTTGTAAATACTCAATTCTAAAATGATTTTTCATATAGCTGCTAACCTGCTTAGAGAAAAAATTGAACAAGCTATGTAAACTTTAAACCATTTAGATCTTCAGGTTCTATTGTTTTTTTCCTTGTTTACTGTCAATCCTCATCTTTTAAAGTTGTAAAACATTTTTCATATAACTACTTGTTTAGAGGCCAAACTTAACGTACTATATAAACTATTCAAATCTTCATCCTTTATTCATTTTCCGTCCTTCTAATATACAATACATCAGAGCATCACATGCACTTCATCATCAACTTCTCCTTGCCTGGAAAGGAAGCATAAAATTTTCCTGATTTATATATTTCTATCCCCTTATTTCCATTGCTAGGTAATGATAGTTTAGACTGAATTGACAGATTTTGTATCATTCATGCATGAAGATTTTTTCTCTTGAGAATATGTTGTTCCATGTTTTCTTTTCTTTAAGTACTCTTCTTGACAACCTGAATAATCTTCAGATTGTATATAATGAACCTAGCCTTTGTACAAATCCTACTTACATATTGATGAGCGTTTTATATGAATGTCGTTAACCATTTTATGTTGATTTGATTTCATACTCAATGAGTATGTTTTTTTCTTTGTGTGTTCTTGACCTATTAAAGATTGTTTAATCTACTAAATTTTCATTGTATTTCTAAGTGTCTTAAAAGGAACCGAATTATATTTCAGTGGTTGATATGAAGTTGGTCGTTTTTGTTCTTTGTGCAGATAGTTGAGTATAAGACCCCCCACCAAGCATAACCATTGAGCCATAAGTGCAGAGTTACACATAAATACACAAAGCCATGCAATAGTTGTATATAATAAATACATAAATACGTGTCTTATTTGTATTTTCACATATTGTGATATTTTGTTAGATTTTATACAAATGAAATAACATAAGATCACTGAGTCCTCTTGTTTTTGGTTTGATTCATCTTATGTTTAGATTATCTCCCTTTAGTGCACTTGAGTTGTATTTTATTTTTCTCTATGTGGTTGCACCTATCTTGGCTTCCATGGTGTTGTTTATATCTTCTTTGTTGCAAAAATTGGGTTGGATTTGATTTTTTTCAATACAACATTAGTGAATCTCTAATACCAAAGTGGATTTCCCAAGAAATGTACAAATAGGAAGTATGAAGCTATCGACTTACAATATCAAGGTAAGGTGACCCCACCTTAACAAGTTGAAGTGTCAACTTGCCATGTTCATTACTAGAGGGAAATACCAACCATTATTGACCATGTTTTTTTGGGTTTATTGCAATACAACATTACTCTATAACTATGGGTTCTCAATATGACTTGCTTAATGATTATTGTAGTCACATATGTGTAACGCATATGAGCATGGTCTTTAAGATGCAACTGCGTAGATGGAATTGACAAAACACAATTTAAAAAATATATAAAAACTTATAGTTGTTCTAGGATTCCCAAAGAAAATGTTGATTACAAGTAGACCTTGACAAGGCTACATACACATGCTATATATAGGAACATACAACTTGAATATGATCTATAAGAATGTAAGATCCCATGCATCTCTATTAGAGAATCAACTCCAAAACTTATGGACATAACATAGGGTCTTCACTCAATGAACTTGAGACATAGCACGTGCATTTTTGGATAACAAATACCTCCAATTTCACTAGATACT
The DNA here is from genome assembly GCA_034641835.2 of Pinus albicaulis. NCBI lineage: Eukaryota > Viridiplantae > Streptophyta > Pinopsida > Pinales > Pinaceae > Pinus > Pinus albicaulis. Next base: position 13,609 of record JAXQQM020068364.1, read on the forward strand.
GATAAATCACTTGCAAAACCCTTTTGCTAAACCCCCCTCCAAATATATCTTTCCAATTAAAAAACTCCTCCTTTTATTAGATACCCCTTTCCATATTCTCCATACTCTTGAATGCCCATACATTGATCTCCCACTTTCCAATACTTACAATGTTATGGGATGTGATGCCCTTGTGAGGTGACCATTTTTACTTTGCATAATGTTGTGGGGTAATGAACGAAAATATCAAACATGGAATGTCCCCCAAAATGTTGGATTTTAAGGTGTAGTTGTCACTTTAGTTTGAACGATATGAGTATTTCTTTACAAGGACTTGTAATTGATTCCATGCCTAAAGTGATCATACTTAGCATTTAATGTTGAAGATGTACATGGAAGTTTAAAGTTGATGTCTTTAAGATTTGACAAAGTGAAAAATATGTTTATTTAAGCAATTGAATAAAGCGGTCTCGGTTGGTCATGGATTAGCTCATAAAAGTTCAAATCTCATGATTGATAGAGCACCAACTAGTTTGGTAATTTATTGATTGATGGTTTAGCCTTCCTTATTATCAAGTTATTGTAATTATTTTGTTTTTTCTGGCACATCTATTGAATCAAAAGTTCAGGTATTTGACTTGAGGAGCAAGTGTCATTTACTTCCCACGAATTCCATATGATCCTTCTGTGAAAATATTGAAATGATTGATTACATTTTGTTCATTTTTATTTTCAATGAAGAATAATATATGTGAATGTTTAGATCCCTTTTGATTCCCTCTTTGTCTTGGGGCCACTTCTCACAACTAATTAAATCAAAATAAACATTTCCTTAGGTATTACAAGTTTCATACATGAATTCAAACTTGGATACAAGGCTACTTTGAAGCTGGTTTTGGTCTGATGTGGATTGCACATTATAAATTGGAAAAAGAAAAATATTTACCCTGTGTGTTTGCATTTGTTGACATGGGATATTGGCTTGTAGCCTGTGTGTCCATTGTTCCTCGGTAATCAAAATAGACTTAGCGTGTTGGGGAGGATAACTAGGAGATGTTTCCATTTCCAGATCTGATGCCTCATATTCTGAGTGATAACATCTCTCAGATATCTCTGAAGTATTAATGTCTCTCATTGCTTTGTATTTGCAGAGCAAGCGCAATGGAGAAGATCCATGGATTGGAATTGTTTCCCCACTTTGAAACCCAAAAGACAACATTGTTGACTTTCTATGTTGCTTCATTTTTTTCTTAGCAATTTTCTAGTCATTTCTTTAAGGCATTGGTTTTTTGTTCTTCAAATATAGCCTTCTTCATGTGAGAACCCATCTGCACAGGAACATATCATCACTTTTGAGAGCACAAACCAAAGGTTTAATCACAAAAAAAATATTTGAACAGTCCTGAAGCTCACTATCACAAAATCAGTTTTCCTAAAAAAAAAAATGCTAATATTTCAACACACGGTCATTGTGTCTCTTTCTTTTGTTTTCTTTTGACATGCGTGAGGCTACTACAAAAATTTATTTAAGAAACAAAATGAATTTTTGATTAGAGGAAAATTTAGCCTAAAAGTGGTCTCCTAAGGAAAAATAATAAAATAATAGTTAAAATATTAAAATAAGAGTTAAGAATTTTGGAGGGAAAAGAACAAAGCTGTTTTTTTTTTTACTTGTATTTTTGGCTTATGTCCTTATTGGTTTACCCAAATTTCAAATGTAGACACTCATTGGATACAAAATTAAATTTTACATCCAACGAATACCCATTATGCATACTTTTGAGAAGACCCACATTGAAAAAAAATGAAGATTCATTAAAAAAACACGTAAACTATTTTTTTACTTTTATTTTTTGCTTATCTCCTTATTGGTTTACCCAAATTTCAGGCGTAGACACTCGTTGGAAGCGAAATTAAATTCCATATCCAATGCAGGTATTCTCAAAAGTATGCATAATGGGTACTCATTGGATGTGGAATTTAATTCTGCATCCAACGAGTGTCTATACTTGAAATTTGGGTAAACCTATAAGGAGATAAGCTAAAAATACAAGTAAAAAAAGTAGTTTTTCTTTTTCTCCCTTCAAAATATTTACATGTACATTTTTTTTTTTAAATTTAAAGGATTTTGATTGGTTTACATATTATGACATGGAAATTATGTGAAAATTTCATGAGCACTTTTAGTTTGAAATTTCCTCTAATGAGAGTGGTCTTGTTTTCCTAATCAATTTTTTTTTAGGATTGCATGAAACCCACAACAGAGTGAATAATCTGTTCTGCCAAAAATAAAAAAATCGAAACTTCTTAGTTCTTAATTTTTCCTAATAAGTTTTTTTGATGTGAGTTTAACTAATTCTCAAGTGACAACGTGTCTCTTATTTTATAAATACTACTAAGTTATTTAAGCATCACACAATGTACAACTTGGCTACATCTATCCTCTCTCCAAAGTAAACAAGTTAAATCGACTAGTAATGAAAACTTGACCAATGCAACTCTCCCAATCCATATTCATATAATTCAGTTTGTTCTAGAGTCTAAATTTCAGTTTATCCTCTCAAACACCATAATTTGATTGTATATTCGATGAACATAGAAAGACTCCCCTGTGTCATAAGTGCATAAAGTGGAAGTATGATGTAGCTACATAAAAACTACACAACAACCCTAATTACAGACACAAGTAGCCCAATGGAGTCCTCATTAGATGCAAAAAATGGTTACTATTAGTGTGCTCCTTAGACGGACTGTTGCATTATATTATGTTAATACTAATCCAAAGCAGTAATAACCTAATTAAAATGATTAGTTGTTTACTTGGAATGTGCTATTTTCATATTTAAGGCCTAGTGTCTAAATAGAAAAGCAATGTCGGCTATGACATAGATCAATGCACATTAAAATGTTTTTTTTTTGTTATTAATACATTTTAAGTATAAGCCCTAAGAGTTAGCTCAACTGGTCGATTCCTCGCTGCTAATTACTTTGCCAGTTGGGAGGTCATAAGATCAAATCTCCTTGACGCCCTTGGAGTTAGGCCTTGCATGTAAGGCCAACAGTTAGATCCCCTCGGGAGGGTTTGCCGATATTTTCTCCTGGACGTAACGGGTACATATGTGTGCGGGCACATCGGATTCATGAACCACAACGTGAAAAAAAAAGAAAAAAAGAAAAAAAGAAAAACATTTTAAGTATACGTCAATATTAATTCATATTAAAACATTTTATTCATTACTCACATTGGATATTTATTATATATAACATTAAAATATAATCATTTAACATGTTTTTTCCATATATATATATATATATATATATATAAAGTTTTACCATTGGTAATTTATGGGTTCTAGGTTTTGACAACCCATGATATTTGCCCATAGTATTTGAAACTCCATATATATCTATATATAGAAAAAAATGTTAAAGGAAAATATTTTTAAGTTTTATATAATAAAATATCCAATGTGAGTTATGAATAACATATTTTAATATGAGTTAACATTGAAGTACACATAAAAATATATTAATAACAAAAAAAATGTTTTAATGTGTGCTAATAAAATGGCTCAATGCACATGTTATGTAAAATATAATATATATTATTTTAAAACATTATTTATATATCATATTAAGCTATTAAAAAAATAACTTTTTATGATTAAAACATTTGAAGTGGTTATAGTATTTTATAGTTTAATCCTTTTTAGGTATATGCGTTTTTTTTTCAAAATCCAACAAAGATTTTTTGGACTTACAAGTTTATGTAATCACTATAGCATTCAATAATACATTTAAATAATGAAAAATTACACATTGTTTTTCGTACTCTAAAATAAGTTTGCACCTGAAGAAATTTGATCCCTCTCCGCTCATGTTAAATCAGTGCTTAAAATGGATCTATGCTGGCCCTTTATAAAATCAAAATTTTATTATTTTTTATTATCACATATTTTAAATTTTACATAAGCATATCTCTTGTAGTGATTATTACATAAAAAGTGTTAGAAGGAAATGAGATAATCACCTATAATTAAAAATAATATTATTTCGTAAAACACAATTAATGATGCTTTCAAGATAACATTTCATAGACCAAGATATAGAATTGTTTAACAATCACTTTTAATACTACTGCTTTGTGAAAGTTAATTGCTATTATATATCATTCTCATTATTTTTTTAAAATTAACTTAATATGTGAATTTTTTTCATTTTAAAAAATTAATTAATTAATTTTAATTTTTAATATAATATTTTTTTTGGAAATATTAAATTAATTAACTTATTAAAAATTACATATCCAAATTTAATTATTATTGAAAAATACTCCATAAATACGTTTAATTTGCAAAGTTTTTTTTTTTGTAAGCCCCAAGGGATAACTTTGCTCGTTGAGTTCTCATAGCTAAGTACCTTGCCAATTGGGAGGTCACCGGGTCAAATCTCCTCGATGTTCTTGGGGTTAGGCCCACTAGCGGTAGACCCTTGGTTGAGTTCTTGTTGCCAAGTACCTTGCCAATTGGGAGATCACGGGGTCAAGTCTCCTCGATGCTCTTAGGGTTAGGCCCCACATCTTTTGAATTTTTTTTTATAGGAAGACCTTTATTAATCTCTTCCCTAACTTATTTGGTCTATTTTTTATAAATATATTATTGTATACACTTGAAAATGGCGTTTGTTGGTGGATGTAGCGGTCACTCAGTGTCACAGTTGAAAAAAATAAATAAATAATTGGATTTTTTTTTTCATAGGAAGACCTTTATTAAGCGACACAGTTGAAAAAAAAAATTGCAAAGTTTTTTTTTATAGGAAGACCATTATTAATCTCTTCCCTAACTTATTTGGTCTATTTTTTTATAAAGATATTACTATATACACTTGAAAATAACATTGAGTATTTAAATCTGGTTGTAAGTGTTTAAATTGTGTTTTTATGATGGAAATAGATTCAGCACCATCAATAATACACATGGGAGATCCAAAATCTTGAAGCTTATAGTTATAACCTAAATTTACAAATATTTCTACTAATTTTTTTTCAAAATCACGCCAAAATTTCCATGATTTTCCTAACAACTTTGACTCTGGTTGCACTACTACCTTAAAAAAATAAGTTCCATTAATTAAGAAGGAACCGCAATTTCATTGAGTCCGCTCACTCCATTTTACATAGAATAATATATGTGATTTTCATATCTTATAAAGTAATATAATTATAAATAATTCTAGGGAATATTCGGTAATGGACTTTGGAGTTTATGAGACACGTGGGAGGAAAATGTAATATAGTTACATAAAGTATCATGGTTATAAATTATTTCATGGAATATTTCCTAGTAGGGGGATTAGAATGTCCACGACATCCACTTGTTCTATGGGAAGTCATATTGGAAGTCTAGAAATAGAGATGCAGGAATATGAACATGCGGCCTGTCAGATCTGGAACTGCATTCCCGTGAATGATCAACCAAACAAGCTTGTAACATTTCATTGTCTAATTTGTTCTCATTGGTTCTCAGAGGATGACAAATGCAAGCAGAATCCTTCAGTATTTATATAGTGGGGGATTTCAATGCTAGAACTGCAGGTGAGCAAGCTAGCATTCTTTGTTGTAAAGAAGACTGTGACCCTATTTGGTTTACAGAGGAGAGTAATCATCAATGGGAAAGAGTTTCAGAGCATAAAGGCTGCAATCTCTTTGGAGAATAATTTCATACGCTATGTGGGACTTTCGATTTAGTCACTTGTAATGGTTTGATTAGATGGGAAAATTCCGGTAATCTCACTTGCAACACTTACAATGGAGCAAGTGTAGTAGATTATGTAATTTGATCGCATATTTTGTGTGAAAAAAATGGAGGAAGTGTTGATTGGAGATCAAATTTGGGACTTAAAATCAGATCACAAGCTAATATATTTAAGTCTCTCTTGGACCGGAAAGAAGCAATTAGGGTCAAAAACTCAGTGTGTTCAACAAAATCCCCTAAAGGGTAGAATTCTTTTAACTATAGGGAATTGTAATACCTTCAAAATAACGCTAGAGAGACTCTTCGAGAAGGAGGAAATATCATTTCATGGCCTTCACAATCACGAATTAACACATTTAATTCAAAGCGCACTTGCTGAGTGCAAAAGAGAAAAAGTTAAGAAGGTTGAAACAGATTGTTTTTCGGTTAATGCTTGGTTTAACGAGGAATGAAAAAAGGCAAGGAGAATGTGGAAGGAATTAGACAAAGATAACATAAAGCTCAAAGCTTACAAGCATATATTAAGAAAGAAAAAGGGTGATTTCATGGTGTCGAGGAGAGAAGAACTAATCTTCCTTGGGAAAAATAACCCCAAATAATTTTGGAAGGAGCTCCAACTGAAAAATGTGCAAACTGAAAACAACATTACAAATTCTAAATGGTTCAACTATGCAAGACAATTGTATGAGAAGGATCCCAAGGTTGACCCTTCGACCTTGGTCAACAAAGACACAAAAATATTCACGGTGCAAGAGGTAGAGATGGGTATCAAGAAGTTGGGTGCTGGAAAAGCAAAAGACTTAGTTGAACTCCAAGCAGAGTATCTAAAGTGGGGCTTAAAATTTCTTTCACCTCACATCTCAAAAAATTTCAACAACATCATATAGCAGGGGTTCCCCACAGATTGGACAACTAGTATGGCAATACCTCTTTTCAAGAGTGGTGACGTCAATAATACCTCCAATTACAAAACCATAATGATAAACCCCTTGTTTGCAAATTTATTTGGAAGCATGATAGAAAATAAAATCAGCAAGTAGGTAGAAGAGAGAGATAAGCGTGCTAAAGGGCAAGCTGGTTTTAGACCTAAACATTCCATAGTTGATCATTGTATAACTTTAAGGCACATCATTGCAAAATCTTGGGAAAAAAAGGAAGAAGGTTTTTTTTGCTTTGTTGATTTCAGAAAATCCTTTAACACGGTTCCTAGGGATAAGCTTTGGCACAGAATGGAGGAACTCGGGGTTCCCAGGCATTTGAGAGCAGCTGAGCATAGGTTGTATGAAGAGGTGAAAGTCAAAATTAGAACTTCAGCGGCCATTTCTGAAAGTTTTAGAAGCGATATCGGGGTCAAGCAAGGTTCCCCTTTGTCTCCTACCCTTTTTGGTTTATATATTGACAAGCTTGAAGAGTGGCTAAATTCAGAAGTGGGTGACGGTATCCAGTTGGGAAAGTTCGTTATAAGGCTTCTTTTGTACGCGGATGACCTTATACTGATTGCTAAATCGGCTCTTGGTTTGCAAGAGCACTTACGTTCCCTGGATCATTTTTGTAGAAGGGTGGGGATGCAAGTCAATATTAGCAAAACGAAAGTAGTGGTTTTCTTTAACAAAAGAAAGCACAACCAACATGAGTTCTACTTTGAAGGCAACTTTTTGGAAGAAGTTGCATACTAAAAATACCTTGGCATTTACTTCAACATAAATTTAAGTTGGGAGGGTTGTAGAAATAAAAGAACTATGGGGGGTTGGAAAGCATTTTATGCTCTTCAAAACAGGTGTAGAGAGACAGAGCTATGGGACTAGAAAACCACTCTAACTCTTTTTGGGCTTCTAGTGATTCCGTTGATTCTCTACGGTTGTGAATTATGGGTCAACAACACAACCGAGATGCAGTGGAAACAAATTGAGAACATTCAGAAGCGTTTGATTACAATCAAATTCAAAATTAAAAGCGAAGTTCCTTATGCTATCCTATTAAGTGAAACAGGGGCTGCTCCTTTTGAAGCAATTGCTATGGTGCGAGTCATAAGTTATTTGAAAAAAATTGAGCAAATGGAAGAGAGTAGATGGCCCAAGGTTGTGTTGAATGACAGATTGTGCAAAAGAAGGAAGACTTGGATGCGGAAAAATAACAAATGGTTTAGTATATGGGGTATTTTCCTGAGCATGTGTCCTACAAACAATAAAGAGATAAAAACTTTTGTTATGGATAAGTTCCATAAAAGCACTTGGGAGAAAGAGCTAGGGAGAAAGAAGAAGTACTACATTGAAGAGTTTAACCCCTCTCATAATCATCAACAAAAAGCGTACATTGCTCAATGAAGGAATAATTCCCATCAACTCCATTGTGAAATAGGGTGCTGGAAAAGGCCAAAAGAAATGTGGTAGGAAAGAGTATGTATTTTTTGCTCTTCTGGAAAAGTGGAAATAGAAAAAAATTTCATCTTAGAATACGAGGCCTTCAAATACATCAGGAAAAATTATGCAGGTATTATGGTAGCCAGCTCTTGGGATAATCTATTCAACGAAGAGTTTGTCGAGAAGTCGGGAGCATGTATTGTAAAACTCCACAGGAAAAGGGCCGAATACAAGAGCTAGATGGAGAAGCAATCTGTCCCATAGGCTATTTTTAGCCTCGTGGACATTAAAAATATTTTCTTTCTTTCTTTCTTTCTATAGTCTGAGATTGCCATATCATAACCCTAACTAATACGATCTGAAATAGTTTCTCATTTGTTTCATCTGTTTCAATGAATTTATATAATTGTTTGTTGATCTATTTTCATCTGTTTCATGATGACGAGCGTTGAATTTTTCCAAAAATGTTGATCATAGTCGGCTCCATAAAGCCTTATTTGTTTTGTGTGAATTGGAGTTGTGAAATTTTCTAGTGAGAAAAGTTGCACATTGAATTTGGAGAATCAGGAAAACGGTTACACAAATCAAGATTTAGTTGATAGTTAAAACAATGTGATCTAATGGTGGAAGAATTTTCAATCGTCTAACATTAGATTTGACTATGTAGAGGGGTGCATAGTGGCATTTGGGACTTATGATGTAATAATAATGTATTTAAATCATTTACTAACTAATTTTAAAGTTATTATAATAATATATTTAACCTCATAATATATTTAAATCATTTAACAATAAATTTCAAAACCATTATAATAATATATTTAACCTGAGATCAACATTTTTTTAAAGAAATGAAAATTTAAATAAAATAATAATAATAATCACTCCAATTGACGATTAAAATAATTAATTAACTATCAAAACACTTATATACATATTAGGAAAATTTTCAAATAAAATCATTAATTTGTTTTTCTCTAAATTAAATAGTCACACTAAGAGTACAAGTTTTTATGACTTGCCACAATATCGTAACACATTGTGGCAATAATGATTTATAAGAACTTTAAAGGTTTATTTTCTCCACAAAATGAGAGTAAGTTTAGTGGTTAAAACAAAGTGTTTATCTACCAGAGTGAAAGCTACATATTAGTTGTTTTTTATTTACTTATGAAAAAGTTGTATGTTCTACTTTAGTTTATCCTTTGGAAATTCATAGCAAGTTCAGTGGTTTTGACACAATTAATCAATAGAAAACACCCCCCACTTTAACCTTGGTGAAAGGTGTTCACTTGTTAATCCAATCTCCCTTATAACACTTAGAGAGATGAGATAATAAATTTTGTTTGTCTTCAGAACTGCAAATAAGTATCACTATTGCAATTATCTCATCAAAACGAAATCGGTGACATAAAACTTTACCTCGATCTGATATTTGCATCAAGAGATGTGTTTGTTACAGTTCTGGCACATTAGATAGTGCCACATCATTGTCTCGGCCACGTGGCTATACCCCTGACTAACCTCCCAACATCACATGGCATATTGCTAATGGTTATCAAATCATTCATCAGTTTGTTTTTTTCACTATTCCCCGTGCTATACGCTAATGTGCAATAAAAATACCACCGAAGTTGATGGGTTGTCAATAGCTATCAATTCCCCCGTTACCCTGATTCTGCATTATCGTGCGCCCCACTTCATGCATCCGACAAATAGATTCCAATGCACTCTGCTTCATGCATCCGGGGAGTAGCCTTCAAACAATCGTCAATTTCAAAATGCTTACTGACAAAAACTTTTTTGTCTCCCAAATCTGAAGCCCAGTTAAAACAATTGTCTTAGCTCTCGTAGCTAAAACTCTTAGCTCAGCTCTCTCGGCTAAAACTCCCAACAAAACTCTCCTAGAAAAAACTTTTGGCTCAACTTTCCTGAATAAACTCTTTCGATGTGCTACCCGGCTAACACCTTCGGTGCGTTACCTGGCTAAAACTCATGATGCATTACCTGACTGAAACTTTCGGTGCACTAAATTATTGGTGCTTTGTCTTGGCTAAAACTCCCTGTGTTCCTTTAAACCATATGGGAATCCTCCTATCAGGATGATGTGTATGGGGCTCAAATTTCGACCTTCTTCACCATGCCAGCTCTACCACGTCTTCCCCGGCCAACCCCATGTCGTTGATTTTGCCACGCCAGCTTAACCCCTTCAACCCAGTGCTCCCTTTTGTGCCACTTTTGTGAGCTTCCGGGATGAAGCCTCCATGATTATGTAATATCGAGCCTTTCCTAGCCATTGATCGCCCCAATTTAATCTTGATTGTTCAATATGCTAGCCTTGTGTCTAGTTATGCCTTGTTGTCTTATGGTTTGGTGATCTAGCCTTGAATCCTACCCTTACATGGCCTAATGAATTCCACGCTACAACCATGGATAAGGTTAATGGATGAAGATAGGAGGTCAGGCTCCCTCTTGCTCAACAGTATGCATATTTTCTGAAATACTTCAACCATAGCTCAACTACGGTGGTTCTGCTCGGAGCTTGGGTCATAACGACTCAACAACTCTTGAATCTAGTAGTTTTCAATAGAGGTCCATTACCTGGATTCTCACCGCAAAGGGTTGAGTGAATGTGTTAGGATCTTTTCCAGGCTCAGAAGACTACCCCAGTATCCTCAATAGAAATATAAGCACATAACAGTGTCATTGACAATCATGCACACAACATGCTCATGGTGTTATCAACAACACCAATAAATCTCCAACTTCATCAATCTCTCAAGCTTATCAAAAGGTTCATTTAGCCTTAGGGAATGACATCAATTTATTCCCTACCCTTACAGAATATAGGGAATTGCACTATTCCTGTATAGTCACACAAGGAACAAAGTGTCCAAAACACACAGTTCTCTATCAAGGTCTCCCTGCACTCTCATGGGTGCATCTATATCTAAAATAGGTGCATGAAAAGCATGAAAATTCTATGCATAAAATCATAGCTATTCCTCATTTTGTGAATCTTGTGGACTCAATGAAACAAACCATCCCTCATGAAGTGTCAATTAAATTTGAGCTTTTTACATTTAATTAAAGTATGGAAACACTATTACCAAACCATGGTAATGGGGAAATGCTTCTGAAATTGAAAGCTTTCAACACAAGGAGAACATTGTTCTTCTTACAAAAATAATTAAGATGGACATTCATGTTCAATTATCTGCTTGGAACCACTAATGCAACTCATGATACATAGTAACATACATCAAATATCATTTCCTTCCCATTACATGAAACCATAAGGCAATCATGCAACTAATACAACATTAAGCTAACAATTCAATATAAACCACAATACTAAGAAATGCATTTTAATACTTACTTGGATTTAATATTGGAGTTGGGAAACTGAGTTAGGACTACAACTCTCCACCTAACCATAGATAATTGCAGCCAATCTTACTTGCAATTGTCACCCCCGAGTTGATTCCAAAGACTAAGATTGTTTGCTCAAGGGATTTCATTCTACTAATAGCTAAAATAGGGACTCCAACGATCCTCATGCCTCCACCCACAAACCAAACAACAACCAACAAGTCTTCAGGGAATCAAGCGCACAATCACCTATACCTTCCAGATTTTCAACAGCTAATGAGCTCAAGGGAATCTAAATACTTTACCCCACTCTGTGCACATCGATAATGATTCCACCCACTAAGGGGACTCAAGAATCCACTGTAAAATCAAATGAAACAAGCAAGGGAGACTTGAGAGATCCTACTAGGACTTCAAAGGCTATACCTCTACCCAAAGTTGTCAAGGGACTCTAGAGAAATCCCATTTCCACCCTCCATCCCCCCCAACATATCCTGAAGTTTCCCCTCACCTGGAGAAGTTCCTCCGATACTATTAATGCTCAACCAGAAAGTTAAACGTCTCCTTTGAGAGCCCAGGAACATACCATATGTGATTTCATTGTTACACCAAGTTTCCAAAAAATTCTCTCTGCCAGTAGGTGCACAAGCATTCTCTCTATTCCACACCATGCTTTGTTGTGTATTGTTGGTCTTGTGCTACATTAATTCCCAGATCCCGAGTAATACCCAGTTTCTCTATGTTTTCTGTGTTTTCTCTCTTTTTTTGTTGTGTCCTATGTTTTTCAATGCCTCCTCCAATTCCAAAGCAATAATCAACAAAAAACAAACTTTTTTTTTCTTCTATCTTGTGTGTTATCTCCCTGTTCTTGGCCATGGTGGTTATTCTTAGCCTTCCAATAGCATATGTATGTAGGTTCCCACCTTCAATTGTTTTCTTCTCTCTTTTCCCCAATTCTTTTATTCGCGTTCCCATGCCATTCGAGTTGTCTTCTCCTCTGCATACCCTCTGACAACAACATTTCCAACAAATATTTCCAACCAATGGAAAGTGAGCCATGTATTCCTCTTTGTTACTTTTTGGTTACCCCCAACCAACCGCCCATCCCTTCTATGGGCATGGATCTTCTATTTAAACAATGTTGCCACCCTGCATTTAATTTGGGGTTCTCTTCTTTCTTCCCTCTTCTTTGAAGAGGGCATGGTCTTGCATACTTCCTATAGTTTCATTAAATCCATGAACCAATTCCTTAAGACATAGAACAACTAGCGTTTAAGGGTTGTCCCAACAAATCATATTTTACTACCTTAAGGAAGGTCATACCATCCAGTGAAGAAACCCCCCAGTCCCTGGCATATGTATCTCATAACTCAACCCCTAATTCTTTTATGAAATTATTTACATTGAAAAAATTAGGTTAAGTGATTGAGGTTGTCACAAACCCCACCCCATTGGGGGAACACTGTCCTCGGTGTTCTTTACCAATATGCAACATAAAATACATGCTTAAAACAAACACATATTGCTTATGAAGCTTTATATACATAGCTTCATACAATGTTTACAACTCACATACTAAGTCGCTTTCTTGGTGCTTTTGTTATTCACTTTAATATCTTTGAGTTGTTGTGATCCTATTTTCAGTCGACTTTGTTCACCCCAACTAAAAATTCCCATGCTTTCCTGTAATATGGCATACAATCTCTCATGAGATTCATCGTGGAAAAATTGCAAAAATTTAGATTATACCTCTTTCCTTGTCCTTTGAATGGTTGTTCAACCATTCAGACACATATCTTTAGCAAATCCCATTTATCAGGTGTTCTCAACTACTCCTCGTTGTTACACCACAATGGATATAATTAATTATCAACTAGCCCATTTATTAGGTGTTCTCAACAACTCCTCATTGTTACATTACAGTGGCTACAAATCAATGTAGAGGTTCATGCAAGGCATAGATAGTCTTAGTCAACCTTGGAGAGAGATATATATAGTTATTAGTAAGGAGTTTTTTTCAACTGATTTACCTTTAAAGTAACAAAAATTTACTGTCTAGCATCTTAGTAGAACTTCCACCCGTGTTCTAAGCCCAATCCCATGGAACTACATCAGGTGCTTTCATTCCACCAACTCTACATGACTCTTCAGAAGTTATCAACTAGCATAATCTCTAGTGGATTTATAAACTCTATAAGGCACATCCATTTCTCAGGGATTATCAACGAACAAGCCTTCCAGGTTTCTCAGCTGGGCTATCATCTGAGCTTACTTTGTTATTATCAACAAACGAACCTCATGGGTTTCTTAGTTGTGTTATCATCAGAGCTCCTCTATGATTATCAACGAGCAACCCTATTTGGTTTCTCAATAGTATCCTATCATTAGAGTTATGGTTGGTGATTATCATACAAAAAGCCTCATGGGTTTATCAGTTATGCTATCATCAAAGGTTATCTACTCCACTGAACTCTCTTCTGGCATCAACATAATGCTAAGTGGAGTCCATACCCAATTCTATTATCCAGGATTTTGATTATTAGTTAGTATACATGTTGCCATAAACATCAACAGTACATTTCCGTTTGCATGACACAGCATCAACATATACAATCATATTCTTATTTAAAATCATTGGTCATCCAGGGTTTCCATATCCTATCGATTCCTCTTTCAACCATAATTTCCTTGGACAACTTATCATGTCATCCCATATATCCATTTACACTTACATCAATTAAACTTATAGAATCATTCTTCCACAAGAATGATTCTCGAGGAAACCCCATTAGACACAGTGGAATTAATACATATCAACATAATGAGGAACATACATTTTCATATGTAAATAGAATCAAGGTCAAGAGAACCTCCTTTTGAGCTATTTTCATGGTTTCCATATCGTTGTCTATTATACCCATGGACAAAACCAATCTCTTTGACTGACATACTGCCATTCAATTAGTCATAGATAAACACCCTATATTTCTTTCATATCTAGGCGTGATCCTCCAATATACGATCATGGTCCTCCCTTTCCACACCTAATTTCATCCTTTCTCATTGCTCATATTTATTTATGCATAGGGTCTCCATGGTTGTCTAAATGGTTCCGTTGCTAGCACCAAAACACGAAGAACAAAAATAAAAATTCAAAGGAAAGAAAATCATACAAAGAAGAATTCATGATAGTAGTCATAAAGTCGGAAAACATAACAACATGGCCATGCACAATTAAACAATCAGCCAAAGTAACCATCGATTTAATTACACAAAAAATTAAGCATAAAACAATGAAATTCCAAAAATCGACTCAATGCCCATGAGTCCAACGATTTTTATAATTCATGAGCATTGTATATGTTTCTCGAAGGTTGTTCTTGGCTACAAAACTATGCCAAGAAACCAACTCGACTGATCTTTAGGTTCAAGCTGTCCCTTAAACCATAGGGGGCTCTGCCAAATGTTATGAGGCATTTTTTAACGTTGTTCACAGTCATTAAACAACATCTTGTGGAGCACAATGGCCATATCTATGATTTATTGTGGGTGGTTGTTAATGAAAATCCAATATCTACTCAGAAATAAATCCCTCCCTTGCAGAAACTTAATCAATGTGCCAAAATCTAGATTTGATATAATGACATAACTTAAAAGATTTTGGTAGATGAATAGAAGAGAATATATGATAATTAAGTAGTCATATTGAATATTTAATCAACCAGATATAGTAGATGTGTGTAGAGGACTTCTACATCCAAATATAACACATTCAAGAGGTGACGAAAGGAAACAATTAAAATATGTAGAGGAATTAACCAAGATAAACAATTCAGTTAATTAATCCGTTTAAATGATTATAAATTGGCAAGGGGATTTCAGAGATATTTCCACTCAATCTATTCTTACCCATATCTCCTATGTTACCTTGAACATGTGCAAGAAAATAGATTATGAAATCACTAGAAACATACAGAAGAAAACAAATTCTGTCATGAACTAGAGCCAAAATACTTTAATTAAAATTCTTGTGATAAAAGTATTTAAAAAATGGAAGGATTTTGGCATCGAAATCCAACCCCTGTTTATTACAAATGATGGAATATATAGGATAAAATTCTCCTAAATTGTTACAATATTTCTGGAATAAAATCTTAAACAATATACTAAAAATAAAACAAACTTTGGATAGTCTACAGGAAATTTGGAAATGCTGGAAGATCTTCAGCCTTCAATTTGGGAAATGGATTCTTTGATTGCTATTTTTTATGCTTGAGATTTGGAATTATGGTGATTCTTTTATCTCAAACCTGAAACAAGAAACTATTTCTCGAAAATTCTGCTAGAAACTGATTCTCCTGCCTAGAAATATGGGGTTGTTTCATAGTTGTCACTCAAAAACTGCCAACTGTTCTTTAGAATAGGAAAACCTTTGCCACGTTTACTAGCCAACACTATTTTTCTTTGACTTTTATTTTTTGCCAATCTTTCTAATGAACCCATAGTTTCCTTCCTTCATATTTTTCATAGGAAAATTTTTAAAATAATAAAATATATAGAAAAACTCCATTTAACTAGTTTAATAATTAAGAACTGAGTTTTCTTCCTTTGCCTAATTATGTAAACTACCATAGCTCTCTTTATTTACCATACTTCATCCTCGAACTTTGAAGAAACTTTGGCCTTCTTGAATAACCACAAAAGTAGCATTTGCTGGACTCTGTTGCAAGGAAAGTCTCAAAATTTTCTTTTCTTCATCTAAAAGAGAGTCACGAATAGAAGGAAGCTCCTTATTGTTCCAAATTTTGAACATTGCAGCAATCTCTTCATTAATAAGATAAATGAAATATTACTCATCAAACATTGTTGTATTTCTTTCAAAGTTCATTTATGTAGGGACATGAGTGTTGGATTTACTTGACACTTGATCATGGATTCTTGTACCAATTTGTGAAGCAAGCCTCGAGCTAGCTGCTTTTCTAAAACTTTCCAAAAGACTATGATTTCCATGCTTCTGAAACAATCTAACATGGATTTGAAAACTGGGCATTTATGTAATATTCAATTTCATCAATACTGAAAAATGGTCAATTTCTACAAGGAGTCTTTCCAATTGTGAATTTGCCTACTTACTCGGTGTTAACTGCTTGTCACTTTTGCAAATACTCTGTCTCTAGTTCAATTGAAAATGATAAAGGAACACAATAAATCCCTCACCAAAACATTTTCATGATTGAGATCTCTATAAAACATATGAAGGTATTTGAATGTTTGAAGAACCTTTGCGATATAAACCCAACTGCTTTACCAGAAAAATGCATTCCTGGATTGTTGTTGGAAAATTGTATGTAGATATTTACCCATGAACACTTCATAATCAGACACAAAAACTTCTTTGCCTCGGGTATTAATGAAAACTTTGATTTCCTCTACCTCCAATTGTTGTCATAAGAATTTGAATGAATGTTGCTCGTACTGAAACAAGCTTCCAGAATATAATCCTTGATTGCTTCGAATTTTGGCTTAACCTAAATCTTCCACAATTGCAAGGATATATGTTACAGGTATATTTTCTTGGAAAAATTGTACAACTTTAGTGACGCATGATCTTTCATGTTGACCGAAAACTGCAGGTTTCTTGTAGCGAAAGTAGCTATCAACAAAAACCAAGCGTATGGAAATTCCAAACCAGAAAAAGACCATACAAAACGTAGTCCCAAAAGGTACAACACCAGAAAATTTCTCATTCCAGATCAATGTATTCAGTACAAAGAAAATGCATAAAACAATTCCAGGAAACATGAAAATAGTGTTTAGTGAGTTTTTCTTCCATTACGATATTTGGATCTATACCCTTTAGATATATGAGAAATTTTCCCTGTTTTATGAAAATCAAATGTATGGATAGATAAGTTTCCCTAAGTGTGGTGGATGCACTTAGAACAGACACTTGACCTTTTCCTAAAGATAAATAGATAAGAGAAGAACACCTACTTGTGATCCTTCACAAATTTTCATCACCTTTTTGTCACTTCTGTCGCTCCCAATCGAACTGAACTCGTTTGATTGGTACCTGCAACTACTAACAGAAGACAAAAAGCAACATAAAGGCATATGATATATTCATCTTAATCAAACTAAATCGGTTGCATTTGAAAATACATATATAAAAGCATGAACATATGTATTAGGAAAGAAACAAATCTCTTTATTATAAGATAGAAGGGGAAGTTACAACTAGTTGGATCGATTCGATGTCAACTCACTCCAACTTCAGTCATATCCTCATCACATCAACAACATTACTCCAGTAGCGTAACATTGCTCGCAAACAATACCTCAAAGAGTTATAATCTAACCAACATAACTCTACTTATTCAAACTCTTGCCCCCTTTTGCACTATGATTAGTGCTCGATTTATAATAAATGAGGGTAGTTTGGCATTAATTGGTCATTGAATGGCTTTTCCATAAATGGATGAGGAAGTTTCCTTGTTTAATGGGATAGGAGAATAAGTGATTTAATGGCTCCATGGTCTTCATATTTGAGGTTATCAGATAGCATGATAGTTGGAAACACTTCTAGAAACCACTAGAAAGTGGGAAGATTCCTGGAATCATTTGAACAATTCGCTCCCAATCGACCAACCCACTATTAAGTGGGCCTAGGTGCTGTGCAACGCTGCTTTGCATGGTAGTAAGTGCTCTGCAAAGCACTTATTGTAGTCTAGGGGTGCGTTGGTGGCTTAATGGAGAATTTCAGCTGAACTTCAAGTAGTGAAACTTTCATGGATAAAAACCAACAATGGGATGACTTGTTTAAGGCAAGTAACAACTGATTTAGAGTATGATAGACCCTGTTTATAATGATCTGAGTTTCAGGAGTGATGCCCAAATTGACCTGTAACACTCCCAAAACGTTCATAATCTACTAGAAAACTCCCCTCCCACTTACTTGGCGCCATTCTACACAAAACCCACGTTTTGGATTTTTGAGATCTAGCTTCAGTTGACCATAAATGGAGCCTGAAATTCATTGTCTATAAATGCCCACGAATTTTTGATCCATTTTCTTCCATTAATAGAACCTGCTTTCGATTTGGAAATCGATTCCATAGGAAAGGAATGAGAAAATTTATATTGAAAAACTCATTTTCATATTGTATGTTTGATTTGCAGGAGGCATGCAAAAACGATTTCCATTGTTTATCCAAATTGGAATTGCTACATAAAAGTATGCCACCATAAGCGGCACTGCCATTGCCAAGCCAAGGAGAATAGAAGATTTAATTCGATATTCTCTTGCTAGATCATATTCAAAAAATTAGGGCTTGATTCTTCCTTCTCTGTCGACGTATCCATTAGGAGGCATAGCTGAACATTCATTGTCTGGAAATGAAGACACACAACTAGAATAATTGTGAAATATTTTGGAAAATTCATGTTGACTTGAACACCTCTTCAACCCTTGTTGATTAACACACCAATATGTGTGTGAATTATTAGGAGAATACTTGTGCTTATCAAAAGTGCTGAGATTTTTGAGTTGGCAAACTCGGGGTCATTCAACGCGCACCTGAATTTCCTTTCCTGTCTGTCTATCATGGTTTGAATCAATTCAACACATATTTAAAATAATGACATTATCGAAACCACCAATGGAATGACCAGGGGGGTCCATAATGGTATGCAGTTTTCAAATATGGGGTTTGCAATTTATCTCATCTCACCACGTGATCAAAAGTGGACCCAACTGTTAAATCTCGGATGACCTAGGGGTCCGAAATGGAACGAAAACTGTTAATTTCGTAGTGACAAACTCCGCCATTAAAAATTGCCTAGACATTATCCTTGCCCTTCGTCATCTTGGTGCTTGTTGTATTTGTCTTTGACTCATTCATTTCGAACAAAGGAAGAATACTGCAATCAACCAGTAATTTCCTCATATGAGAAACAACTATCTCGAAGGCCTTACGTACATTGGCAGGCTCTCCACGAGACTTCATTCCATATGCACCAAGTGAAGAATCTTGATGGTTTTTACATACACCATTATACTCAATGATTTTCAAGGCGTAGTTGAAAGCAATTGGTGCCCTTGTGGGTTCCTCACGTGCTATGATGTATGTCACTTGTGTTTTACCTGGCTTATGACTTGTCATATTCGGCTTGCATGATTGTTGGTGGACTTCGGTGAACTTGGAGATTGGATGCTTGGTCCAATATTTTATTTTTTGTTTTTGAAAATTTTAAATATATGAAATAAACTTTATAAAAATATATAATTGTATTTTAATAAAAATCAAATATATTTAAAATTTAAAAACTCTTCTAAAAAATAACCCATTTAAAGCAACTCTTATAAAAAATAACCCATTTAAAGCATTTCGCCCAGGAAAATTGCATAAAACTTAAGGTTTGGCCATGAATCAATTAGCAAAATTTTGAAAATTTGTAACATTTTTATGGTGTCAGAAAAAGTTACAACAAGAAGTAAGGCTCATCCTGAGCTCTCTCCATGGTTTCATTCAGTCTCTTCTACTAAACTCAGTCACCACAATTGCACTCATCCACTGCACAATTTATTTACAATTTATTTTATTTCTTCAAGAGTAGCCAAAATGGGTCTATAATCCATATCTAATTATCCATTTCTACCATTAATGCCAGATGGCCCACGTGCTTGTTTTCCATGGTTGCATAGATCTTAGGCACCTGATCATCCACAGTATATGCTTCTTGCATAGTGTACGATACCAAATAATTTTTTTATATGGGGGAAATCTCTACGCAGATGACTCTCCTTGCATTTCCAACATACCAAGGGCTTATTCCAAGGTCCATCCTCTTATTTGGTCTGAGCATGTCGGTTTTCACAAGTTGTGCTAGTCTTCAGTTGGGTTTCACCTCTACTGGTTTGTGCTCTAAAGCACGGCTAAAACCGTTGCCTCAAATCTGCCGACTAAAAATCTCAGCTTAGCTCTCTGAGTTAAAACTCTCAGCTTAGCTCTCACGATGAATTTTTTTTTCCTAAGATCTCCCACCTAATACTCTCGATGCACTACCGAGCTAACAGCTTCAATGCGCTACCCAGATGAAACTCTTGGTGCATTACCCAGCTAAAACGCCCAGTGCGCTACTCAGCTGAAACTCCTTGTACACTACCCAACTGTTAAGCAGGTAAATCCTCTCTGCGGACAGAGACAATCCCTCTAGCCCTAAAGTGGGTCTAGAAACAAAGAGACATGCTAGAGTGTTGATTCCTAATTACTGAATGAAAAGAGGACACGGTAGATCGACCTACCTAGAATCCAACGCTGTCATCGTGGCTGTAGTGGTGGTGGCCTCTCGCTCCTACCTTGGCAAGTCACAATCCTTCTGCAGTCATGCTCAGATACCTGCACATAGAACAACAAACAAGAACAACATACGAAATAATAACTTCATTCATAACTACTAGCTAATCAAAGAGGGCTAAGCATATTGCATTAAACATCTAACATAATACAAAATGGGAACCAAACAATAGTCATGTATATGTATTGATAGAAGGAAGAGTTACAACCAATGCTTTGACATTGCAGTCTCCTCCAATGGGGTTCAGTCGAAGTGCATCTCAGATGCTCGTCAGGGAATTCGGACGGGATGAAGGCATGGACTCAAGCTCTCTCAATGTAGTTCCTTCTTATTCTATGTCTTCAATAGTTCAGCTATAGTATGTTCAATCTTCCATGTTCAGCTAGCTTATGCAAGGAGAGATGACTTCTTTTTATAGAGGAAAAGGAGGAGGTTAGGATCCCGACAAAGGTGGAAGGGAGGCCTATCCTTTAGGAGGTTCCCACAAGAGGTGGAAACCATAAACCAAAGGAGGGAGTCCATGGTTATTCAGTTCAACCACTCCCAATGACTCATCCTCAAAGTTGTTAAAGTGGAATCTCTGCTTCTATTTTTAAAAAACATTCCATAAACAGCTCGTCGTGGGTAGCCAACTGGGATAGAGTGCCACCTAGTGCGGGGCCCAGTGCTAATCTTCCTCATCGGCGCGAGGGAAAAACTGACTACTCGCGCCAAGGAAAAAACAAGGGTTTTTGAAGCTCTGCTCATGGAATTGTCAACAGAAGGAATATTGCTCTCATGTAAAGAGATGCAATGATGGTCTTTGCAAGGCATGACACTTCTAATTAGTCACGGAAATGACCCTCCAATGTGCGAGATGGGGATTGCAGGGACGGTGACAAAATTTTGTGTAACAGATACCCCCTAAAGCATGAGGTCCGAGGGAGAGGGAGGGCCAAAATGCTTTATGAGAACGCGTTAGAACTAAACACCACTATTGGAAACCTGCAATTACAAATACAACTGATATCTCTGATACATGAATATATGGTATGGGCGCAACCATCCATAATAGAGGATATAAAAGCTAAGATCTGAGGTATGGACGCAACCATCCAGCAGTAAGGATCAACAAATAGACTCAGGTATGGTCGCAACCATCCAAAAAGAGTCATGCAATAAGTCATGATAATCCACAAGAATCCGCAACCTGGATTTCATCAGAAAAAATCCAGGGTCTTGCGCTCCATCTTGACCTGAACAAGTACAAATTCAAGCATGCGAATATATGAGCTGAAGTCAAACATGCAAGAAAATCACCTGATTACTAGCCAATGATGAAAGTTGTTAACAGACACGAGAGAAACCACCAATAATGACAATGGCTCTCAAGGTAAAACCAGTACAATCTAAGGAATGTGAATAGTGATCTGGCATCGAACATCCGCAAAGTCACCCTATCGTAGGCCAATGATGTGGACCTTGTATCAAATGCGAAAAACCTGCCATTGAGGCATGCAGGCTCCAAGGTACCAGAAGGGAGTCTCTAGATCAAATTCCTGGATAATGAGCTGAAGTCGATAGGAAGTGACATGATCGAAGGTGGAACATGATAATAGTGAATCAGGACCAACAGAGAATCAGAGAGAGATTGAGAACTGCAGAGGCAAACTTCTCTTGAACATATCAACGACGCGACACTAGATTTGGCAGTATTTGACATCAAAGGATCTGAGGTCATGATGACGTGGCAACGAGCAAATGAGAGGTCAAAAGAGATTACCCAAACCCATGGAGGCAAAAGTGATGAAATGAGATGTCCCCAACCCGACACGAATGTAGACAAGTGCCATGTTCAAGAGCGACATACTACCAACATAACAAAAACTTGGTTCCATTTTCCCCCACCATTTCTGGCGAGTACCCCAATTATTTTTTAAAACAAGCTTGAAGGGGATATCATACGCTTGTGTTGTAAGTTTGTACTTCAGAAAAATACAACCTAGTACATTTTATGAGCCCTAGGCAGAAGGAACTCGAGTAACGTCATGGCGACAAAGTCTGACGTCATTAGGTTTTAACAAGTTTGACAAAGGGAGAACTCGACATATTTTCATGTTTAGAGAGTTTGAAAAGAAGGCATAAAAGAAAACTCAAGCATGGCCCTTTTCGTAAATAGTCTCTCAGATCCGAAAAGGTAGAAAACAATATCTGAAAGAATCTCTTAGTCGTGATAGGCTAAGGTATTCCTTTTCGTAAATAATCTATCCCAACCCGAAAAAGGGGTAAACGTATACTGGGTAGATATTGTTTTGCAGCCATTTAACGAGTTAGTTGAGCCAAGAATATAGAGTATTTTCAATTTTTAAAAAAAATTCGAAAAATGAAAATTTGACTCCTCCTGCAGGAACGAGTGGTATTAAGGGTAGCAATTGGTTCCGGTGATGATGGAACTGCTCAGAACAAGTAAAGGTTAAGAGGCTGGCTAACAAGACCACTCATAGCATATGCTCCTCAGAAATGGGTAAAACAACCAAGTGAGGGCATATTATCGGCCAAGCAGATAGTGACGATGGAATGAGAAAACCAAGGCTCATCTGGAAAAACAAGCTGATAAAATGGCAATCACGAGAGGTAAAATAAGAATGGTTTCATTTTTACACAAGCTTGAAATAAGAAAAATTTGCTTGAGATTAGTTTCATTTTTATGCAAGATTGAAGCAAAGGTAAACTATGGTTGAAAAACGGGCACGGGCATGCCCCCAACATGGTGACTCAATTCGATGTACATCCCCACAAGCTTTAGTCCATATGAAAGGCAGATGGAATGAAGGTTCAAATTACGAGATCAGAGAAAGACTCAACTGGGATTGTACGAGATCGTATCAAAGACTCGAATTGAACAGGAACATGTTTCATTGTTTTAACGAGGTTGACACATTAAAAGAACTATCCTCATGACATAATTCATTTTTTAACGAGGTCGACATAGAATACGAACTATCCTAATGACATCTTGTTTCATTTTTTAGGGAGCATGACCCAAGGAAAGGAACTATGCTCCGACGACCTTGCTTCATTTTTTAAGGAGCTTGACACAAGAAAACGGACTATGCTCCGAAGAGCTTGTTTCATTTTTTAAGGAGCTTGACACAAGAAAACGAACTCTGCTTCGAAGAGCTTGTTTCATTTTTTAAGGAGATTGACACAAGAAAACGAACTCTGCTTTGAAGAGCTTGTTTCATTTTTTAAGGAGCTTGACACAAGAAAATGAACTCTGCTCCGACGACCTCTCATCATGTCGAATAAGAAGTCATGACTTCAAAAAGGTTTGCATCTGATGGGAGCAAAACATTTTGGAATTCAGGACCCAACGCCCCTAGCACACGATGCACAACAGCACTATCACTGAATGCGGGCATGGGATAGGTAGCCACATAATTAACCTGCGGCGGGGAAGATACGACTGACGGATAAAGACCCGGAAGGGGCGATGGTGGGCCAGCTGCCACTTCAGGACCAAAGAATGAAAGCTAATCAATGGTCACGATCCAACCTTTGTGTGGAAAAAAGATCACACGAAAGATGGAAGAGACTACTGCTCCCATGGCATAAGTAGAGTCGCGGCCCAAGAGTAAATTAAAATCCAAGGGACCTTGGACCACCATCACGTCTATATAGATGGCTCTTCCTCCCAAATTAATAGGCAACTTCGAAAGGATCCCTAACGGTTGACTGGTTCCTCTGTTAAAAGCCAACAGATTCTGCATAACAGGCACACGCAATGGAGAACCAAAAGCTTTCCAAGTAGTGGAAGATAGAATACTAACAGACGTGCCTTCATCTATAATGGTGTTGGGTATGACCACATCAAAGTTCTGTACCGTGATCTCAAAAGGCAGATAATAAGGAAGGCGGTATCCTAAAATCGACTCCAAACGAAGGAAGAAACCAAACTGCTTGGAGGGGGTACCATAGAAATGAGATGGTCATACCCTGGTGTTACGGGAGTAAGAGGAGCATCCTCAGAGACCTCCATCATGGGAGTAGGAGGAGCAACTTCTTGATCTACAGGGACAGGAGAATCTTTCTCCAAGTTTGAGGAATCTGATGAAACAATTAAGAACATGAGGGGGATGGGGTCCATTCTCGATGGAAAAGACCTATTGAACCATAGGCAGGAATAGATCGACTGGTTCCGTGACCAATGGTTGGTTGGGAACAGATTCGTGAATTTGAATTTCTGAGGTAATGGGATCGACCAAGGATGAATCTTGAGCGATCTTTTTAATCAACTAGCGGAGGACTCAAAGAAAGTTTCTGGTAACCAATTGGAAGGCAGGGTGCAGAAACAGTAGGGTTGTCCAACACTTTTGTGGCTTCGTCCATGTACGGACAAAGGTGAATGGGATGATTCCCTTCACACAACCTACAGGGATTCATGATCTTACCTTATTTCTTATGAGTTTTATCATTGCTAGGTGAAGACGTGCCAACAATATGACTTTCAGAAGCCAAATGCAACGACAAATGGGTGTTGGACCATGCTTCAAGTACCTTGGGAATGTTAGGGCAGTCTCGAAGAAGGTGGTCACCTTTACACAACATGCAAGGGAATTTTACTTTCCGTGGAAGGTTGGATGGTTTATCAATGGAAGGTGTTTGAGGCGCAATAGCCGCAAAGTTAGCCTCTCGCTTATATGACTTCTTCTTCGTCGTCTTCTTCTTCTTCTTCTTAGCCACTAGGTTACTAGAATCCATACCTTCACCAGGCGAAGTAGAAGAGGAGGACGAAGAAACAGGTGAAGAAGGGGAGAGGTCCACCTTAGAAGCAACATGATGTTGTTCTGGTGGAGGAGATGGTTGAACAGATTTTGGAGCACTCGAGACCATAGAGGTCAAGAATAACCAAACAGGCAACCCAACAGTTAACCCAGGAAGGGACAATTTCGCCATATAAAGAGCACCAACATTCCCAAAAGCAGGAAAAGGACCGGGATTCCCTTCGGAGGGGATTCCTTGGTTGGTAAACTCCGGAAACGTTGCCATAAAAAACAACCCTAAAAAAAAACACTAAGGATGATAACTTTAACCAGGAATATTTCATGGGCAAGTAATATTTTAAGACATCGAAACAAAACTCTACCTTTTCATATTTTAAGAGTCAATAAAAGGGAAAAAGGTGACTCTAGTCACTTTCAGTTTGAACGAGCGTGAAAGGACAAGTGCTCGATGATCTTTTCAATTTTAGAGAGTCACGAAAAGACCAAAATGACTACTCAGGTAATCTAAGCAAGAGGGTGTACCAAGTTTCCGTGAACTGCCATATACACCTTGGTGATCAAATGAAAGATAAATGACCAAGGACTTGACGTACGTGCAGGTAGTCTCCCTGAATGCTATGTTCGATGTATCACAGTTACAAGGCGGCAGACTCAGCTTCCTATGGAAAAAATGATTGCAACCTAGAGGGGTCTCCCTTTATATACTCGATGGTACGGGTAGCATAGATCCATACTAACGCTATCTAAAGCCAGATGGCGAATGACAACTACTAGGTTTTAAGATGCCGGAACACATCTCTAGCCTAGACCACTAAAAATGTTTCATTAGGTTTCAATGCTTCCTTAGGTTAATTGAATGAATTTTAAAGTTGATCTTGGATTATGTTTTAGTTTTAAGGCCCTATCGAATTTGGATCTCAAAGTTCCTAAATGCAAGCTATATGAAAATGAACATCATTTTTGATTCAATGAATGCTAGTTACGAGAAGGATAGAGATCTGTCAAACAATAGAAAACAATGAAAGTATGTGAAGAAATCCACTAATGCATCTAGCACAATCAAACGAAAATGAAACTCTTTCCTAGACTATCAAATGCTAGTGATGCAAAAGAATGTTTCAGTTTCGATGAAAAGAAAGAATGCAAAATATGTTTTTTTTTTTTTTTTTCAATGAAAAGAAGTACATGATGCACTAATTACATGAAAAATGAAAACAAACACTAGCTTGAGTATTGTTTAAGGATCAAAATCGAATGACTCAAGCAAATGCAAAGCAAACACAAGAAAGCACTCAAATTAATGTTGCAATCTTCCAAACTTAAAAAAAAAAAGTTTTCAAAACGACCCAAAACAATCAATGTAATCTATGCTTGGAGCAACAAGGAGAAGAATCAATCGAAAGACGAAATGGTCATTCAATCAAAGAAAGCACTCAAAAGGATTAAGAAAACTTAGTGCAATTGACCCGAGAATGAGACTGACAATAATCACAAGACTTGATTGCCACATAGAAGGCTCAGTGCACCAAGACACTTAGAAACCCTAAGGCCTTAATTTACACTGATAAGAAAATAGACAAACGACTGAGAAAAACAATTTGATAGCAGTCAAAACAGTCCCAAAGGCATAATTACACACAAAAAATAACCCAGAGGCAAGCACAACTGACCAAAAGACTCATCAAGGAGGTAAAACCAAATCCTACAAGATTCAGCGCGACCGTAAGGCTATAATCCGCGCCAAACAGGGGTCAGCGCGACTGCAACAAAAGCAACCTGCGCCAATTGGCGTGACTGTTTAGAAGAAAAGCGTGCCAGGTCAAATAACTATGGGAAGAAAGGAAAAACCAAAATCCAATGAGCAGAGGTCAATCTTGACACTCTGGAGCTGAACAGAGGATATAAACTAAACAAGCAAACCAGAAAAAGACAGATAATCAAATCAATGATTGAAATTGACCCAACAAGATGAAACGACAAAATCACACTGATCCCCAATGGAGTCACCAATTTTTTAAGCAAGTAAATCCTCTCTGCAGACAGAGACTATCCCTCTAGCCCTAGAGTGGGTCTAGAAACAAAGAGACATACTAGAGTGTCGATTCCTAATTACTGAATGAAAATAGGACATGGTAGATCAACTATCTTGAATCAAATGTTGTCGTCGTGGCTATAGTGGTGGTGGCCTCTTTCTCCTGCCTTGGTAAGTCACAATACTTCTGTAGTCATGCTCAGATACCTACACATAGAACAACAAACAAGAACAACATACGACATAATAACTTCATTCATAACTACTAGCCAGTCAAAGATGGCTAAGCATATTGCATTAAACATCTAACATAATACAAAATGGGAACCAAACAATAGTCACATATATGTATTGATAGAAGGAAGAGTTATAACCAATGCTTTGACGTCGCAGTCTCCTCCAACGGGGTTTAGTCGAAGCGCGTCTCAGATGCTCGTCATGGAATTCGAACGGGATGAAGGCATGGACTCAAGCTCTCTCAACGTAGTTCCTTCTTATTCTATCTCTTCAATAGTTCAACTATCGTATGTTCAATTCTCCATGTTCAGCTAGCTTATGCAAGGAGAGATAACTTCTTTTTATAGAGGAAAAGGAGGAAGTTAGGATCCCTACAAAGGTGGAAGGGAGGCCTATCCTTTAGGAGGTTTCCACAAGAGGTGGAAACCATAAACCAAAGGAGGGAGTCTGTGGCTATTCAGTTCAACCACTCCTAATGACTCATCCTAGAAGTTGTTAAAGTAGAATCTTCGCCTCTATTTTTTTTTTTTTAATTCTATAAATAGCTCAACGCGGGTAGCCAACTAGGACAGAGCGCCACCTGGCGCGGGGCCTAGTGCTAATCTTCCTCATTGGCGTGAGGGTAGAACTGACTACTCATACTAAGGCAAAAATAGGGGTTTTTGAAGCTCTGCTCATGTAATTGTCAACAGAAGGAATATTGCTCTCATGTAAAGGGATGTAATGATGGTCTTTGCAAGGCATGACACTTCTAATTAGTCACAGAAATGACTCTCCACTATGCGAGATGGGGATTGCAGGGATGGTGACAAAATGTTGTGTAACACCAGCTAAAACTCCCAGTGTAGTTTCCGGCTAAAACTCCTAGTGTGTTAACCAGATGAAACTCCTAGTGCGTTATCCTAGCTAAAAATTTGGGTGTGTCTTTAAACCATTCAAGATCCTCCTGTTGGGATTATTTGTACGGGGCTCCACCGTTAGCCTTCTTCACCATGCTAGCTTTTCCATTTCTTCTTTACCTACTCAATGTCGCAGGTTTTTCCACACCATCTCAACCCCTTCAACCTGACGCTCCCTTTTTCACCACTTTTGTGAGCTTCCAGGATGGAGCCTTTGGGCTTACATCATCCTAGTCCTTTTTTGGACGTTGATCACCTTAATTTAATATTGTTCATTCAATACTCTGGCCTTGTGTCTCATTATGCCTAGTGGTTTTATGGACTAGTGATCTAGCCTTGAAGCCCACCCTTACACAGCCTAATGAATTACACATTGTGGCCATGGATCAGGTTAAAGGAAAAAGATAGGTGGTAAGGATCTCTCCTTCTCAACACTATACATATTTTATGAAATACTTCAACCATGGCTCGACTACGATGGTTTCGTCCGGAGCTTGGGTCATAATGACTCGACAACTCTTGAATCTGGTGGTTTTCGAGAGGGATCCATTAAATGGATTCTCACCGAAAAGGGTTGAGGGAGCGCTTTAGGCTCCTTTCCAGGATCAGGATACTCAACCAAACTCCTCAATATAAATATAAGAACATAAGAGTGTCATTTATGGTCATGCACACAACATGCTCATGGTGTTATCAATAACACTAGTAAATCTCCAACTCCATCAATCTCTCGAGAGTATACAAAGGTTTATTTATCCTTAGGGAAATAAATCGCTATATTCCCTAACCTTACAACATACAGGGAATTGCATTATCTCTTTATAGTCACACAAGGGATGAAGTGTCCAAAACACACACTTCTCTATCAAGGTCTTCCTGCACTCACATGGGTGCATCTATATCTGAAATCAATGTATGGAAAGCATGAAAACTCGTTGCATAAAATCATAGTTATTCCTGAGAACGTGAAGCTTGTGAACTCGGGTAAAAAACCATCCCTTATGCAGCATAAATTAAATTTGGGATTTTTACATATAATTAAAGTATCTAAACACTACTACAAACCCACAGTACCATGGACATGCTTCCGAACTTGAAAGCTTTCAAAACAAGGAGAAATTTTTTCTTCTTATAATAATAATTAAGATGGAAATTCATGTTCCAGTTCTCTACTTGGAATCACTAATGCAACTCAAAATGCACAGTAACATACATCAAATAGCATTTCCTTCCTATTACATGAAACCGTAATCCAAGCATGCAACCAATACAACACTAATCTAACAGTTCAATAAGAACCTCAATAGCAAGAAACGCATTTTAATACTTACCTGGATTTAATATTGGAGTTGGGAAACTGAGTTAGTGACCACAACTCTCCACCCAACCATAGACAGTTGCAACCAATCTTACTTGCAACTGTCACCCTCGATCCGGATTGGAGAGATTGAGATAGCTTGCTCAAGGGATTGCATGTCAATTACTAGCTGAAACAAGGACTCCATAAGTCGTCTTGTGTTAGTTCCCCATAATACTGGTGTATCCCCTTATTATTGTTAGTATATCCCCCTTATTGTTAGTGTTGTTCCCATGTAGTCCCCATACTATTATTATTGTGCCCCATACTGTTATTATTGTTATTGTTGTGCCCTTACATTATTATTGTTATGTCAACTAGGATTATATTATGACCCCTTGGACTCCTATATATATAAAGGAGGTTTTTTGATTTGAATCATCCAATAATTTTTCATTTATGTAATGTAAAGTAGGTTTCCCCCTCAAAGAGGCTAATTTATAAGTCGTTGATCTATATTTTCTTCTATTTTTTAGTTGGGTTCATAACATTTGGTATCAGAACTTTGGATTCTAGGGTTTCGCTGCTTCAAGCAAGTCATCGTGGAATTTTCGCTGTAACTTTGTTTCTACAAAGCATTAGAAGCTAAGAAAAACCCATTTGAGACGAAATCATGATGAACCTTGTACTTGAATTTCAGACCTTGGTTCACAATATTTTCAGAGATATGCTCTGTGGAAGTTAGGGTTTTTGCAGGCTCCAAACTTTCATCTCAAACAAGCGACCGAGGGAAACACGTCATAACCTTCGTTTCAGGAATCAGATTTGAATTCTATAAAAAGTGGTCAAAAGTGTATGGACTGTAGTTTTTTTTTGTATTGATTTCAGAGCTGAAGGATGAAACAGTGACACGTGTCACGTCGTACAAGTTCTCTCTACTGAACTATTCCATAATTAGGTCATTGTGGGAGATTGGGCATAACTTTGATTTGAAGAATCCAAATCATATATGACCTGTGGAATTGGAAAGAAGATTCATAGGGCTACTACAAGACCAAAGTTTAGATCTTTAATATCATAAATTACATAGTTACAACCATTACAAGATCGAGCTCCTAAAAGAAAGAAAAAGGTGTGTATTTAAAAAAAAAAAAGCATAACTTTTATTTGAAAAATCAGTTTTAAGTGATTCCAAGGGAATATTGAAGCATAGATATCAGTAATGAGTTCTAAAATGCCTCCAAAAAATAAATTTACAACCATTAAGCCCTAAAAAAACTCTACTATATCGCATGAAGAGGAAGAACCGCAACATGATATATCAAAATTACGAGACCAAGTGCAACAAATTTCGCTCTCACATAAAACAACCAAAGGTGAACTAAAAGGTGACATAGATGGTTTAAAAGCAGACGTGGAAGCTAATATGGATGGGTTGAAGGATGGCATGAAAGGCATGGAAGCTAAGATCAATGGTATAGAAGGTAACATGGAATATTTGAAAAAAAACATGGAACATTTGGAAAAGTTGCTACAAGAAAAGCTTCCTAATGGCGAAAAGGTAGTAGAGGAAACTCATGATGAAAAAAAAGAAAATTCAAGCATGATTTCATAGTCTCTAATATTGGATTTAAGACCTGCCATATTCCAAAGATAGATATGAGGAAGTTTGATGGTAAGGATCCGATAACATGCATACTACAAATGGAGCAATACTTTGAGCTCCATAATGTGCAAAACACACAAAAGGTACGCATTGCAACTTTATATTTAAAACAAAATCAGTTTTTATGGTATAGATGGATTTTTTTCTCGTAAACCACTGGTCACTTGGTCAATTTTACAGAGGAAATGATAGCACATTATGAGGATACAAAGAGCAACACCTTTAACCAATTTATAAATCTCAAACAAAAGGGTTCAATGATGGAGCACATTGAGGACTTCCAAAAATTGAATATAAGGGTAAATAATATTCCAGAGGAACATAGGATTGATGTCTTCATAGGGACTCTAAAGCATAACATCCAACATGAGGTTCACCCTTGGGAACCTGATACATTGGAGAAGGAATTTAGTTTGGCAAGAAAAATTGAAAGAAAAATTATGGCGACAGGGAAGCCTACCACACACAACTATAAAGATGGAAGTGTTGCTACTCCTAGACTTCCAAAAAATTCAAGGTTGACACCACAATAATTGGAAGAAAAAAGAGCAAAAGGGCTCTGATATAGTTGTGATAGAAAATACACTAAAGGTCATAAGTGTGCCGAGAATAAATTATTTTACATAGATTGTGAAAAGGAGGAAGAAAAGGAACAAGAAACTTCAAAAGAACAGGATATACACCCAAAACCAACCCTAGAGGAAGAAGAAATGAATTTGACCATATCCTGTAATGCATTGGCATGAATTACCAATCCTCAAACTCTCAAGATATAAGGACATATCAAGAAGAAAAATGTAATAATTCTTATTGATTCGGGTAGTACCCATAATTTTATTCATTGTAAGGTAGCCAAGGAACTGAATTCCTTTTTATACCCAGAACCAAAGTGTCGAGTGATGGTTGCAAATGGAGGAACTATAAATTGCTATGGAAAGTGTCATATAATAAAGCTAACCATGGGTGAATATGTATTGAATATTCCAATGCTCTCCATTTCAATGGGTGGTGCTGATGTTTACAAGGAGTACAATGGTTACAATATTTGGGGACGATAGCTTTTAACTTTCAAGAACTTTTCTTGAAACTTTTTTCGAAAGGAAAGGAAGTTGAATTACGTGGTATCGTAGGGAATTCGGGAAAGATAATCAGCTCTAATGTCATGTCAAATATTCTAAAAAAATAAAAAAGGGGCGTAATTGCATAATTATGCTCACTAGATCTTTAAACATCAAAATCATCTATTTCTCCATATCTCCAAAAAGTCTTGGACAATCATTCCAAGGTGTTTGAGACTCCCAAAGGACTCCCGCCTATTCGTTATCATGATCATGCTATTCACTTGATTCCAGGAAGTGTTCCTCCAAACATCAGGCCTTACAGATATCCTTATGCTCAAAAGAGTGAGATTGAATGTGTTGTAGCTCCTAGAGACAGCCTTGAGTTGCAAAATACCAGTGCTTAGGACATCTGGAAATCAGAGGTTAAAAGTGGACAATTGTATAAATACCTATGACAGAATATGGGTCATGAAAATAATGGATTTGGTGGATCGATAATGGAGAATACCATTTGAGCATGCTTCATGTGAATTCCCCAAACGAAGAGAGAGCTCAGGTTGCTGTGAGGCTGATGGCTTTTAGATGGGCCAAGTATAAAACAACGAGCAGAAGCTTTATAATGTGCAGAGGTGTTGAGGAAGAATGGATAAGGAACCCACAAGAGAAAATCTTAAGAGATTTAAGAATTTGTCCCTTGCGACCTCAGAGGAAGTGGATATGAATGAGATATGGGAAACAAAAGATATTCGTGGAGTGCGAATTAAGGGAGTGCAACAAAATTAAAACATGAGCGTTGACACCTGGGCGTTATACATGCACGAATTCATGAATAAAATTGCAAACCACTAGCAGTTACATTACACGAACCAATGAAAGTATCATAGCATGAAAATTATTACACGTAAAAATGAGATTACTGATAAAAAAAGGAAACAAATACATACTACTCATTGCTCCATCTGGAATCCAAATAACAACTCTATATCATATTAATTTTAAACAACTCTCCCAAATATGTATCTCAGAGCACACGAAGCACAATCATACAAAACTACAACAAAATTCTTCCAAATTCCAGAACCTTTCTTTCATTTTAGAATTCCCTACATATAGAGTTCTCTCCTAGGGTCATATGGTACTAATAATTTATGATCGACCCATATCTATGAAATCAAAACATCCTACCTAACTTGCAGAACATACATTGAGAAATTACTTTCTGTACTAAGAGAATTAAAACAGGAATGGGGTTAAATTGAGATTTCACCAGCAAAGTCATCAAAATTAAACCGGAAACAGAAAGGACATGGTCGCTCATCGAGGCCAATAATGGGAGCCTTCAAGATGGTATGGCGAGGAGCAGTCGTAGGTGGACAGGTTGACTGTCATTTTACGATTCCATCTATTGCCCGTACACCTCCACTCCCTCAATCTGGGGATTCCCACTTAATCCCTTATGAAGAGGCATGTCATATTGAGCGCACCTGATTCCTTTAGAGGAAATCTCCTGAGCAAACCGCATAAACCACAACTGCATGTTCCGCCTCAAAATCCCATGCGATTTTTTTGAATTGCAAAACGAGAACCTGATTTCGGAGGGGGTTTCAAGTGGTAAGCGGTATCAGAGAGGGTGGGGGGGTGCTAAATAACGAGAGGACGACACATGGAGGGGTGGGCGGTAATGGATATTGCCCATTTCGGACCCCGCCTCCCTTCCCCCCTCCCCATGGTTAAATTTCGAAAGTTGTGGTGGGTGCGAAATAAAACAAGGACCGTCATATGAGGAGGGAGTGATTGGAGATGGAGGAAAGGTGGAGGGCAGTGAGGAGAGTTATTATGGTGGGGCCAAACCATGTCGCAATCGAAAATATTTACCATGAATTCATGGAGGTAAACTCTAATATGTGTGATATGCGAAGTGCGGGGAGAAGGTAAGTGACGTGGAGGGAAGGTGGGACCTGACCGCGTCGCAAGTTAAACAAAATATGTTGCAGGCACTTCAAAGGTAAATTAAAACAAATGCGATGCGATATATCGCAAATTGGCAATCACAAGCATTAAGTTTTAGTTGCGATGTGAAAGGTTATAATATGCGGTCTGTGATGGAGGGTGGGGAGAAAAGGGTGACGTGGAGGAAGGTGGGACCCGACCACTACCCGCAGATCGCAACTCTTAACACTAAACAACAGAGGTAAACTTTAAAGGATGCAAAGTGCGAAGCACGGGGAGGAGGTAAGCAATGAGTCAGGGGAAAGTGGGGTCGACTGCATCGCACGTCATAGGTCTTAGCTTCTTGTTATAAGCGGCGGGGGTTGAAATCCAAAACTTGCGAAGTGCGGGGAGAGGGACCCACCTACATTGCGATCGCAAGTCGGAAAGCCTCTAACGTAAGGTAAAGTTTATAATGTTTTATATGATATGTGTTATGTATTGTAAATCTATGGGCAAGGGGGTGGGGGTGGCAAGGAGCCTGCTATGGTGGGCCAAACTCGTAGACGAAAATTAAAAGAAATACATTGCGGGCACCTAAATGGTAAGTTGTAATGTTTGCGAAGTGCGATGGATGGCGAGGGAGAAAGGGGTGACGTGTCAGGGGTACTGGCTCACTTTAATCACAATCGGGGAGATGGGAAAAGCGGAGGAGAAACAATGATATAGCAATGAAAAAGGTAAAGTAGAGAAATTAAGAGGAAAGGTGGAAATGGTAAGGTTATAGTGATTTTCAAGGGAAATGGAATGAAAGGGAGTGTGGCGGGTGGTTGGGTCCCACTTCCATCGCACATCGCACTTTGATATCTTTAACTTTTACCCTTTGCGCCTATCTTGCCACACTTTGCGCTCTGCGACTGTGATTTTAATCTTCGTCGTTGACAAATGCTCGAATCAACGGTCCTCACTGCTCCCTTGTTGTGGTTTGCCGACCTTGTCTCTTTTGTTGCGCCCGGTCATTTCTTATTTGTTAATGTAATACTTGCCCCGCATTCATGACTTGACTTACTTTAGCATTCACGACTCGACATGAACGCGTGCACGAATGACCCAATCTCGTTCAGGACTATACCCTTGTTGTTTTTTTGTATTAACTATTTATCTTTGATTACGGGGCGTCCTTCTGGCTAGTGCTTGAATAGCTTGGCCCTCCTCTTAAACCTTCGCGCCTTTTCCCTGTGATTTCCTTATAGCGACCAGCTCTCCATGTTATGTGTGGTCACAGGCCAACATTGGCTCCATCAAGGGACAACGTGTTGTTCTAAGTGCGTTGAGAACCTACAGACCTGAATGTATGTGCCTTATTGGGCTCATGGAGTCGCATATGCATACTGTAAGCCTGAATTGAAACTACAACTGAGTTGTGCACTGCCAACTATATAAAAAATAAGTCACTGCCGTACGTTGAAAATCTTAAATGCTGAAATCTTAACTATGCTGAAATTGGAAACTGAAACACACTTGAACTGAAAACTGCAAAGAAATATGAACCTAAACTGGAAAGATGCTCATAGTACTAAGCTTATTGGCACTCCTACCTACAACTAGTCTGATAAAAAATTATCCCATCGAATAATAATCAGACTTCCAATGTAACCAGTCAAGAAAATGTGTGCTCAGCTGAAATTGGCATCCCGTTTCTGTAGGTAGAGAAATGGGTTCAAAACATGGAAACTTATCTCTTCCACTGAATTTCATAGCTCTATTTATGAACCTGGAAAATTACTCCTTCACTGATGGCTGCAATATACTACCCTAAGGATCATGGTAAACATGCAACATGAGTTTTTCTGGAGGATTTGTAACAAGAAAACAAACCTCATTCAAATTTGTTGCTTTGCTTGTGCGTTGCCATTGATTGTCTTCAAACAACAAGGATGACTCTTGTTTCTTCTCTATTTCCATTATAATCAGCTGCTTTGTGTGATCTTCATCTTTTCCTTTGTCATACAGAGGCTTGTAGGGGAGCTGCAAACTCTCGATCATCTCAGGTAAAGGATCTTGACTAATAACAATATATTGTGTTTCCCCAACATCCCATGAGGAACTTAATGATGCAAAAATTTTATGATCTTCTTAAAATTCTGCGCACTCAGAAAGAATATTTGAGTGGTATTCAATCAGCAAACCTGATTGGTCTTCTTTTGGCAAGCTTTCTTGGCTTTCATTGGGCACACTTAATTGGTGCTCAATCTCTGAATACAATGCTACTGGCTGAAGGTGCTCTTGTGGATCTAGAAAATTAAGGTCTGCTGCCTCTATTTCCGGATCACCAGACTGTTGTTTATTTTAAGTGTTTTCCTCTGGGAAACTCCATCTCTTCTCCTTCTTCATGGAGGGTAATCTCACCTTCCTCTTCTTTTGCATAGTCTAGAAGTTGGTTTTCCACATGCAGTCCAAGAACCACCGTGGGTTGTTCTTCTTGGAGGTTGGAGGGTGTGGGCCCTTTTTCTGTAATGGCTTCTTCAAACTGATATTTAGGAGGGTCGGGCGATTCAACAGTATAGATGAGGGCTTATTGTCTTTAGGAGGATCAACTTCTTGCTTTCTGGAATAGGATGCAGTGGCCTTATGAGGGGCTGATTCTTCTAATGGCTTCTTCCCTTTACTACCAAGACTAGGAGGGGTTTGTTCTCTTGATATCGATTCTTCGTTTTGTTGTTGCCCTCAGGTTCTCTTTCTGGAGGATCTGAGATCATACTTCCTGTGGTTGAGTTTGCGTGAAATCCACAAACTGTTTGCAGTAACTATCAAGCTCTCGATCCTCTAGGGGGAATTCTTTCCCTTCTGGATCTTCTTGTAGGGCGAGTTCACATTATTCATCCTCTGAGTAAGCGAGGAATTGATCTTCTTGATTATCTGTGACTTCCTCGGCATGTCCCTCCATTTCCCCTTCTAGGTATAGAAGAGTTTGGATGTGATCTTGCTGCTCTTTCCTTTCTCGCTGCAACAACTGTAGAGGGGGCTTTCGGTATTGGGGATTAAACCCACGGTTTGGAATCATTTGGTTGGAATGAGGAGGGGAATTCTTGGCCTCCAATTCAAGCTTCACCAGCTTATTTGACACATTCTTGATCATCTTACTCATCTCTTCGATTCTATACTCTTGTGATTCACTCTATTGATTAGAGGAAGAAGCCTCCTCCCTATCACTTCTTCTGGCCTCATGCTCTGTCTTGCCTTTGAATTTACCGGTAGAAGTAATGTTTGCTTCTACCTCTAGTGCAGCAGTATGAATTTGATCTAGAGATACAGACTTTATTTCTCTTAGGTTGAACCCAAACTCTGGTTCAAAAGCTCCTGTGAAAACCACCTTAACAGCTGCTTGGGGGGGATTTATTTCAGCAGGAAGATTATTATAAAGCTTATTAAACATCTTTATAAATTTTGTTACATCCTCATTGTGTCTCTTCTTAAGAGCATTGAACTCTGTAAGAACATATCCATGGTCCCTCTTTTCTCTCCATTTTAGTGTGAAGAAATTCTCCATTTCTTCCCAAGTGGTGACTATGTGATCAACAAGAGATTTGAACCACTTTCGAGCCTCTCCATCTAAGTATTGGACGAAAAGCCTCAAAACCACATCTAGGTGCTCTACATTTACATTCTCAACAAAGGCGCAGAAGTTTTCAATATGTCTCTACGCAGAAGTACTATCTTCCCTGGTGAACCGAGGCAAGATTTTTAGATAATATTGAGGCATGTCATTCAGTATGGAGGTAGAGCCAGTGGGGCATATTTGTTGAGGAGGAAGCCAGGTACAACCATGAGGGGCGGTGGAGGTAAATATTGAGGATGAATTGGTTGTGGTATAATAGGTGTGTGTTGAATAGAGGTTGTTATATTGGTCCGTAAAAAACTATGGAGTATTGCAACTTCTTTAATTTATTCAGCCTCGGGAGTAGGGTGCAAGGGAGGTAAAGAAATATCAGCGGATTTAGCTTTGTTTTTTATGATTGAACTGACTAAAGCGAAGGCTTTTGGAGAATACTCAAGTACGCGGGCTGTGGTGCCAGGACCCTAGATGTCAGTTTTCTGAGATGAGGAAGGCGAAGCTTCTAGAGTAAATGAGGGAAGGTCAGCCTGGCTAGGTTGCTTCTCCTTCCAGACTCTCCTAAATATAATATTTTTAGGATTAGACACAGAAGGGGTTTTATGCTGGAAAGTATCTGATCGAGTATGAGGCCTTTTGTAAGCCAGGATTATGACTGATTTGAACTTTAATAATAGTGGAGTTGCAAAGGTGAGGGCTATGTAACTCTCAACCCTTTGTGCTCACCTGAATGAAGGGTGAATATAATTTCATATCCCAGGGGAAAGGTTTTCTAATTTGTTTCCCCAGAAACGGTGCCAAAAAGATGTTGTAGCTCCTAGAGACAGCCTTGAGTTGCAAAATATCAGTGCCTAGGACATCTTAAAATCAGAGGTTAAAAGTGCACAATTGTATAAATACCTCTGACAGAATATGGGTCATGAGAATAATGGATTTGGTGGTTCGAGAAAGGAGAAGACCATCTCAGCCTGCTTCATGTGAATTCCCCAAATGAAGAGAGAGCTCGGGAGGCTGTGAGGTTGATGGCTTTTATATGGACCAAGTATAAAACAATGAGCAGAAGCTTTAAAATGTGCAGAGGGGTTTAGGAACAAAGAAGAAGGAACCCACAAGAGACAGGCTTAAGAGATTTAAGAATATGTCCCCCGCGACCTCAAAGGAAGTGGATATGAATGAGATATGGGCAGCAATAGAGATTCTTGGAGCACGAATTAAGGGAGTGCATCAAACTTAAAACATGAGCGTTAAAACCTGGGTGTTATACAGGCACGAAATCGTGAATAAAATTACAGACTACCAGCAGCTACATTACACGAACCAATCAAAGTAGCATAGCATGAAAATGATTACACGTAAAAAGGATATTACTAATAACATAAGGAAACATATACATACTACTCAGTGCTCCATCTGGAATCCAAATAACATCTCGGTATCATATTAATTTTAAACAGCTCTCCCAAATATGTATCTCAGAGCACAGGGAGCACAATCATACAAAACTACAGCAAAATTCTTCCAAATTCCAGAACCTTTATTTCATCTTAGAATTCCCTACATATAGAGTTCTCTCTGAGGGTCATACAGTACTAATCATTTATGATCAACTCATATCTATGAAATCAAAACATCCTACCTAACTTGCAGAGCGTACATTGAGCAATTACTTTCTGTACTGAGAGAATTAAAACAGGAATGGGGTGAAATTGAGATTTGACCAACAAATTCATCAAAATTAAACTGCAAACAGAAAGGACATGGTCAACCATTGAGGCCAATAATGGGAGCCTTCAAGACGGTATGGCGAGGAGCGGTCATAGGTGGACAAGCTGACTATCATTTTACGATTCCATCTATTGCCCACACACCTCCACTCCCTTATTCTGGTGATTTCCACGTAATCCATTATGAAGAGGCATGTCATGCTGATCGCACCTAGTTCTTTTAGAGGAGATCTCCTGAGCAGACCGCATAAACCACAACTGCATGTTCTGCCTCAAAAGCCCATGCGGTGTTTTTGAATTGCAAAACGGGAACCTGATTTCGAAGGGGGTCTCAAGTGGTAAGCGGTATCGGAGAGGGGGGGGTTACAAAATGACGAGAGGACGACACATGGAGCGGTGGGCGGCAATGGATACCGCCCATTTCAGACCCCCCACCCCCCACCCCATGGTTAAATTTTGAAAGCTGCAGGGGGTGCGAAATGAAACAAGGACCGTCATATGAGGAGGGAGTGATTGGAGATGGAGGAAAGGTGGAGGGCGGTGAGGAGAGTTATTATGGTGGGGCCAAACCACACCGCAATCACAAATATTTACCATGAATCCATGGAGGTAAACTATAATATGTGCAATGTGCGAAGTGCGAGGAGAAGGTAAGTGACGTGGAAGGAAGGTGGGACCTGACCGCATCGTGAGTTAAACAAAATAGGTTGTGGGCACTTCAAAGGTAAATTAAAACAAATGCGATGCGATATATCACAAATTGGCAACCGCAGGTTTTAATTTTTAGTTGCGATGTGAAAGGTTATAATATGAGGTCTACGATGGAGGCTGGGGAAAAAAGGGTGTCATGGAGGAAGGTGGGACCCGACCGCTGCCCACAGATCACAACTCTTAACACTAAACAATGGAGGTAAAATTTAAAGGATGAAAAGTCCATAGCGCGGAGAGGAGGTAAGCAACGTTTCAGGGGAAAGTGGGGCCGACTGCATTGCACATCGCAAGTCTTAGCTTCTTGTTATAAGTGGTGGAGGTTGAAATCCAAAACTTGCGAAGTGCCGGGAAAGGGACCCACCTACATTGCTATCACAAGTCGGAAAGCCTCTAAAGTAAGGTAAAGTTTATAATTCTTTATATGATATGTGTTATGTATTGAAAACGGCTGAGAAGTGGGGGGTCAAAGCTGTTGTGGTGGGGCAAAATGCCATTAAAATAAATACATTGCGGGTGCTTAAATGGTAAGTTGTAATGTTTGCGAAGTGCAATGGATGGTGGGGGATAAAGGGGTGACGTGTCAGGGGGATTGGCCCACTTTATTCACAATCGGGGAGATAGGAAAAGCGGAGGAGAAATAATGATATAGCGGTGAAAAATGTAAAGGAGAGAAATGAAGCAGAAAGGCGGAAAATGTAAGGTTTTAGTGATTTTCAAGGGAAATGGAATGAAAGGGAGTGTGGCGGGTGGCTGGGTCCCACCGCCATCGCACATCGCACTTCAGCATCTTTAACTTTTACCCTTTGCGCCTCTCTTGCCACACATTGCACTCTCAACTGTGATTTTAATCTCCATCGTTGACCAATGCTCGGTTCAACGGTTCTTGCTGCTCCCTTGTTGTGGTTTGCCGACCTTGTCTCTTGGGTTGCACCTGGTCATTTTTTATTTGTTCGTGGAATACTTGCCCCGCATTCACGATTTGACCTACTTTAGCATTCACGACTCGACTTGAACGCATGCACCTATGATGCACCTATGGATACGATGATGGATCAGGATCTCTAGACCTGAAATGATTTTGTACTTGCAAGATCTATGGATGAGATGTTTGGATCTGTTACCAGGCGCATGTTTGCTGAAGAGAAGTGAAGAAATTTAGGTAAGTCTATAGATATGAAACCTTCTGCATAATTAATATTTCTAGATCTATACGCTGGTTCTTCACGGTGAAAGCGCATATACACATGGGTTTGGTTCAGCTAAAGCGCATATTGAAGTCAGGGTTTTCTTAAGCTTGATGGAGAGGTTATCTGTTTACTGCTGCTATGTTTCTGTTGTCTGTCAATGAAGTCTTCATGTAGATTTGGGTTGTTTGAATATTGTATATGCTGCTAAGTTGAATATGTACAAATATTATCAATGAGTGATTAAGCATGATAAATGATGCTGACTGAATAAGGGTTCTGCAAATATGAAAATATATATGACTGAAAGCCTCAGATCTGTTTCTGAGACTGATCAGTTTCTGGAAATTCAGTATTCACGGATCTATACGCAGGTTGGTGTGCAGGAAAGTGCGTATATACGTAGGTTAAGTTAATTGAAGTAGCGTATGCATTTCAGATAATTGATGATCAGGGTTGAAATTGATTCTGCATATTGATTCTGAAATCTGGGTTTATTACTGTGTTCTGTTTACAATGATTTCACTATTCTGTTTGAAGCTTGGGTTAATTCTATTAGTGTTGATCTTTATGTTGAGTTGTGTTGAAGCTGTTGGATCCAGTGTGAAAATTTATGAAACATGGTATGAAGTGGGTCTGAGGGTTGAAGCCTTTAGTATGGAAGTAGACGCTTCCTACCAGGAGAAGCTGGTGTTCTAATAAGGGGGTTGTAGCTCCCTTCCAGCAGTGGTTGGTAAACGAGATCAGGGGGTTGGAGCTCCCTTCTAGAAACAGTTGGAGAACGAGAGAAGGTTGCAGCCTTCTGCAGGTAGATGTCTGCGTACTGATATGAGTTTGCATCAGTACAACATTGTAAACAATTTTCTATATAATAAATATTGAAGACAGAGATGACAGAAGCGATGGTTTTCTCCTGAATTGGGTTTCCACCTTAAATCTTGGTGTTCATGTGTGATTTATTCTGTTATTACTGCACATATTTACTGCTTAACTATCTAATGCATAACTGATGATCTGGGTTAAAGAATGTTTCTAAATGTTTATCTAAACAGTAAAATTATCTGAGTATATGCTAGTTTTTGTTTGGATATCCGCGTACATACGCTAGTTGGGCTAATAAAATTCGCGTATAGAAATCAGTAAATAGAAAAGTAAAAGATTGTGATTATTGCAAATACGGATTCACCCCCCCCAATATTTTTCCCAACAATTGGTATCAGAGCAGGGAAGCTTAATCGCTAGAAGGAAGATCATCTAAGATGAGTAATCAAGATGGGAAAGAATCTATCAGACCTACACTCTTCAATGGAAACAATTTAATCTTATGGAAGACCAGGACAAGATCCTATCTTCAGTCTCTTGGAGCAGATGTATGGGCTATAGTTGAAGGCGGTTACCAATATCCAGCCTCAGTTCCAGCATATCCAGTAGCAAGGAAAAACTATGAAACCAATGCAATAATTGTCAATTCTTTATTGGGGAGTCTGTCTGAATCATAATTTTTCAAAGTTATGCAGTTAAATACAACAAAGGAGATATGGGACAAAATCACTTTGAGCTATGAAGGTTATGCCAAGGTAAAAAACGCTAAACTCCAAACTCTAGGAATTCAATATGAAAAACTCAAAATGCATAATGATGAAAGCATTGCTAGTTTCTTTTTACATCTAGATCAGATTGTAAATCGTATGAGAAATCTGGGTGAATCTATAACTGACACCACTCTTGTAGAATTTTTTTTAAGATCTCTAACTCCTAAATGCGAGTCAAAAGTGCCTGCTATTGAAGAGAAGAAAAATCTACAAACTCTTACTATTGTTCAACTTCATGGGATCCTAACTGCGTGTGAAATGAGGAAAGGAGGTCCATCTGAAGTCAAAAAAGTTTTTTTTAGAGTTGTTGCAAAAGGTAAGGAA
This sequence comes from Pinus albicaulis, assembly GCA_034641835.2. NCBI lineage: Eukaryota > Viridiplantae > Streptophyta > Pinopsida > Pinales > Pinaceae > Pinus > Pinus albicaulis. The sequence continues at coordinate 57,462 of JAXQQM020068364.1, forward strand.
ATGGAAGAATAAGAAGGATCAGGGTATGTTTCAAAAGAAGATGAGATAAATTTTGTAAAGAAACTACAACTTGGCACTGGAAGGTTCAAAGGTAAGCTTCCTTTCAAATGTTTTTCTTGTGGGAGAGTTGTTCATTACGCTGCTAAATGTCCTCATAAAGATAATCATGTAAAGGGAAAGGAATTGGAAAAAGGAAATAATAAACATTTCATCAATAGAAAAATTTATTATACTCATCAAGATAGTGATGGTCTCTCAAATAGTGAAGAAGGAGAATATGATCAAGATATTAGACTACTCATGACATTTGAAAAGGACACTAGTGAGGCTAAAGATACATTTATGGATGCTTTAGGAGAAAATGATTTTATTGAAGAAATCAATCAACTTAAAACATGTTTGGAAGAAAACAAAATAGCCATAGATACTCTAAAGAATCAGCTTATAGAAAAGGAGAATCACAATGAGAAATTAGAATGTGAAATAGTAAGTCTAAGAAAGGAAATTGAGAAAGTGAAAACCTTAAATATTAGATTTGCTAAAGGATCGGAAACCTAAGATGAAATTATCAAGGTAAAATGCTCTCCTCTTGTAAATACAGGTCTTGGATATATCAGAGAATCTTCTCAATCTTCAGCACCAAGCTATCTAAATGCAGCTAAAGTCAGCCAACAACATTTCGTCACTCAGCAAAAGAAAAAAGAGAATACCTAGGTAAAACATGACCACTTCAACTCAAGGATGAACAATAATAGAAGTATCAATCAACAAGTAAACATAAAAATTTGCTTTCCTCAATGGTGGTCTAGAAGAAGAAGTTTATATAGAAAAACTAGAAGGATTCATTCTGTGAAATGATGAAAAACTTGTTTGCAAACTTAAAAAGGCTCTATATGGTCTCAAACAGGCTCCCCATGCATGGTACTATCGCCTTGACCAATATCTTCAACAACAAGGTTTCACAAAAGGATATGCTAATAGTAACTTATACACAAAATTGAGAATGATAAGTTGTTAATTATTGTTGTGTATGTTGATGACATCATTTTTGGGAGTGATGAAGAGTCCATGAGTCAAAAAAATTATTCTATTATGCAACAAGAATTTGAAATTTCATTACTTGGGGAACTAACATATTTTCTTGGCCTACAAGTGCAACAAGAAATAGATGGAATATTTTTATCACAAGCAAAATATCTCAAGAAAATCCTAAAGAAGTATGGGATGTAAGACTGCAAACCTGTAAGCACTCCATGTTGGGAAAAATACTAAAAGGGGGGATGAATCAGTATTTAGAGCTTTTTGATAAGATTTTAAATTTTTCTTTACAGAATTCCATACACGGCTTTGATGAACCCAACTCGCATATACACACGCATATAATAAAAGAAACTAGCGTATACTGATATAATTTTGCAGATTAGAAAACATTTTCAGGAACAATCTTTAAGTCAATTTACCAGTCATGCATCTGTTAGATAATCAATAATTATGTGCAAAGAACTGAAATCATAACATGAGAGCACTTCACATGAACACCGTATTTGCATGCGTAACCCAAGTCGAGAGAAGCCCACTCAAGTTGCCTCGTCTTAAATATTTATTATATGAAAACTCACATATTATCAGATCGATTTGGGATTACAGGCATCTACCTCAAAAATAAGGCTCCAACCTTCTCTCGTTTTCCAGCTGCTACTGGAAGGGAGCTACAACCCCCTAATCTTGTTTACCAGCCACTACTGGAAGGGATCTTCAACTGCCAGATTAGAACACTACGTTCTACTAGTAGGAAGCTTCTACTTCCATATTGAAGGCTTCAACCCTCAGAACCACTACAGACCATGTTTCATCAATTTTCATACTAGATCAAACAACATCAACACAACTCTTCATAAACATCAACAACCATAAACTTTACCCAATACTTCAATCAGAACAGTGGGACCACTATAACCAGAACTCATAAATAACCCAGACTTCAAAATAAATATGCAGATCCAAACTCAACCCTGAACATCCATCAACTTAAAATGCATACACTACTTTGCTTCACTGAACCCGTGTGTATACGAGCTTTCCTTCACACCAACCTGCGTATAGCTCTGTGAATACTATTTTCTAGAATGTAATCAGTCACAGATCCAGATCTGGGGCTTTCAATAAGATATCTTTAGAAATGCAGAACCCTTCATCAATTAGTCACCATCAACCATGTTTATTCTCTCATTGACCAGATTTGTACATAATAATCTTAGCAGCATATACAGTTTTCAAACAACCCAGATCGACAAGAAGACTTCATTGACAGACAACAAACAAATAGCAGAAATAATAGAAAAACCTCTGCAATAAGATTCAGAAAACCCTAACTGCCATACGCTCCTTTTCTGAAGCAATCCCGCGTATATATGCGCTTTTACTGAGACGAACTAGCTTATAGATCTGTAAATATAAATTTTACAGAATGAACCAGATCCATATAACTTACCCATATTTCTTCACTTGACTTCAGCAAACTTGCGCCAGGTCATAGATCTAATCATCTCTTCAATGGATCACACAAAAGCATAGTACTTTCAGATCTAGAGATCCTGAACCATCATTGTATCCATGGGTGCATCATAGATTCAGATCTATCAATTAAAACAGAGTTCATCCCATGCAGATATACTTTAGAGAAAATTATTCAGTAACAACCCTTACTCATGCACACCTTTGCATTATGATCTTCTTCTCCTTATATAGATCTAGCCTTTACCAATACCATGAGTCAAAACCACACAATAGCTGATGGTATTCTTGGACGGAGTCAAATAGACAATACATCGCTCAATACTCTGGGCTAATACCATGGTAATGCCCCTCGGTTTCATAATTTTAGAGCGCAAAAGGTAATACATGAACTTGATCATTCTTATCTCATGATATACGCGACTTCTCACACAAAAATTGCATTACCAATTTTGGATGTAATGGTTGCGGGTTGCCTTCACAAAAGTAGCGTAGACATTGCATCCATACGCGGGTTTCCTTCATAAAACCTGCATATACATTGAGAAATATTTCTTGTTCCATTTATGTGGCACTTACTGGAATTCCTTTCTCTGTCACATCTGAACTGACCTATAGAAACATCATTTTTACATCTTTAACACATAGTTTGCTTATCAAAAGGCAACTCTCAAGTAGGTTTCCATCAAGAACAAATTCATCAAGTAGGTTGCCATCAAGGACAACATATTGCAACATATTGCTAACAATCTCCCCCTTTAGACTTGATGGAAACCATGATGGTGTTTGATCATCACAATAGATAAGTACATTAATCATAACCATTATTCAAAACACCAAAATACTCTCCCCCTTTGACATCAAGGGCAAAGGGTGGATCAAAACCAAAACAAGGTTTCTCTTCCCTTGTAGAAATATGAGCTCTGAAGATCTGATGTGTGCTCATTTTACCATGCTCCCCCTGAGTTCATGGTGGATCTTTAAACTGATTTTTCAATGAAGTACATGACTCAACCGAGTATGACCTTTCCTATCACCAATGACTCGTACTTACATTAATGATCCAACCAAGTGGAATTACAAATTTGACTCAACTTCCCAACCAAGTGGGTTTACAAATTTGAACAAGTCCTTACATGACTGAATATAACAATGTTACATCATAGGTCTCAACATGACCTTTTCATCAAATTACAGATATGATTATTTATGACCAAAACCAAAAAATCGCAAACATGAGATCATAAAACAGCAACCAATCAAAATGCCAACAATGCATCCTTTTCAAGTGCTCCCCCTTAGCTTGTGCATCCTGAACATCTTCAATAACCAAATCATCAAAGCATCTTCATCAAGGAGAAAAATATCAGCGAATGATACAAAAAGATGAATACTGAAACAACAACAGAGATTACCCAACAACACCACAACTGTTCTGAAATGCTGACCCAGAGAAATTCTGTCAGCAAATCCCATACCCGGTTTTATGCACCAAAACTCGCGTATATACGCGATTCTTCTTTATGAAACCCGTGTATCGAATTTAATCTTATGAAATTAAGCAGATTTGATCAGAGACGCAGAGACAACTCCCAGTTTCTGTCTAAGATATTTGAATGCTTCCTTGGGAAGAGGTTTAGTAAATATATAAACAACTTGTTCTTTGGAGGGAACATACTCCAATTTAACCTTTTGTTCAAGCACTTGTTCACGTAGGAAGTGGTACTTGATAGGAATGTGCTTGGTCTTGGAATGCATAACAGGATTCTTTGAGATACTAATGGCACTTGTATTATCACACAAAATGGAGATGGGAGGTGAACATTTGATTTGAATTTCCTGTAGAGTCTGCATCATCCAAAGTAGTTGTGTGCAACATGACGTGGCAGCCACATATTATGCTTCTGCAATAGAGCTTTATTTCTTGCTGAACCAAGATACCAATCGGGGCCCCATATAGAATGCACCACCACTGGTGCTTTTTCGATCATCAACATTTCCAGCCCAATCTGCATCTGTGTAAGCATGAAGATTGAGATCAACATTCTTTGGATACCATAGACCAAAGTCTTGAGTCCCTTGTAGATATTTGAATATTATTTTTATAGCCTGAAGGTGTGACTCTTTTGGATTAGCTTGGAATCGTCCAACAATCCCAACTGCATGCATAATTTCAGGTCTTATCTCGGTTAGATAAAGTAGACTTCCAATCATGGATCTGTATTCTGGTTGATTCACCATGGGAGAATCATCATGGGAACTGAGGTTACACCCAGTTACCATTGGTGTACTTACAGGTTTTCAGTCTTCCATCCCATACTTCTTCAAAATTTGCTTAAGATATTTTTCTTGTGATAAAAATATGCCATCTGTTTCTTGTTGCACTTGTAAGCCAAGAAAAAATGTTAGTTCCCCAAGTAAAGACATTTCAAATTCTTGCTGCATAACAGAAGCAAATTTCTGACTCATGGGCTCTTCATTACTCCCAAAAATGATGTCATCAACATATACAACTACAATCAATAGTTTATCATTTTCAGTTTTTGTGTATAAGTTGCTATCAGCAGATCCCTTTGAAAAACCTTGTTGATGAAGATATTTTTCAAGACGATAGTACCATGCCTTTGGAGCTTGTTTGATACCATATAAAGCCTTTTTAAGTTTACAAACAAGTTTTTCATCATTTCCCAAAATGAATCCTTCAGGTTGTTCTATATAAACTTCTTCTTCTAGATCACCATTGAGGAAAGTAGACTTAACATCCATTTGATAAAATTTGAATTGTTGAAAGCTTGAAAAGGCAAGAAACATTCTTATGGCTTCAAGTCTAGATACAGGAGAAAATGTTTCTTCAAAGTCTATACCTTCTTGTTGAGCATACCCTTTACAAACAAGTCTAGCTTTGTTTCTAATAACATCTCCATTTTCATTTAACTTGTTTTTAAATATCCATTTTGTTCCAATAACATTTTTATCATGAGGTCGTGGAACCAATTCCCAAGTATTATTCTTTTCAATCTGATCAAGTTATTCATTCATGGCTTGAATCCAACATTCATCTTTGCTAGCTTGATTGACATTCTATGGTTCAATAGTGGATAGAAATGCTAGATAACTAGGAGATCCTACAAGAGTTATTCTTGTTTGGACACTTGATCCCTTTTCTTCCAAAATTTGAGATTCTAGATGATTCTTTTGAACATACCTGGATGGAGCCTTTTCAGATAGATCTTCTTATGGTGCTTCATTGGGTTCACCTTCTATATTTTTTCTATTTGATACAGGAAGATATTCATCACCTTCATCTTCATTTGTTATTGGTATTTCCATTTTTGGAGCTGAGAGAGACTCATCAATTACAACATCAATACATTCAACAATCTTCCTAAGTATTTTGTTGTAACACTTATATGCTTTACTTCTTGAAGAGTAGCCAAGAAATATTCCTTCATTTGCTCTTTGTTCAAATTTACCAAGTTTTTCATCATTGTTCTTGATAAATCATTTGCTTCCAAAAACTCTAAAATGCTTTACAGTTGGAAGATTACCATACCAGAGCTCATAAGGATTTTTATCACTGTTCACACAGACATGAGCCTGTTAATAATATTTACTGTGGTATGTGTTACTTCTCCCAAAAAGGTATCAGGTGTTTCGGAATCATCAAGCATAGCACGAGCCATCTGTTGAACTGTTCTAGTCATTCTTTCTGCCACGCCATTTTGTTGTGGGGTTCCAGCTACATAAAATTGTCTTTTATGCCATGTTGTTCACAGAAATCAAAGAATTCATTTGATATATATTCCCCTCCACGGTCAGATCTAAGACATTTGATTTTTAGAACTAATTCATTTTCAACCAGAGCTTTGAAGATCTGAAATTTTTCGAATGCTTCATCTTTGTGTTTTAGTAACCCAATCCAACACATTCTAGAGAAGTCATCAATAAATAGAATATAGTATTGTTCTCCATGGGGTGAATTTTTCCTTACAGGACCACATAAATCAGTATGTATAAGTTCAAGGGGCTTACTTGCTAATCCTTCTTTGGCATTAAATTGCACTCTGGTTTTCTTACCGAATTGGCAAGATTTGCATATGATATTTTCAGGCAAAGTGATGCAGGGAAGATCACGAACTGCTTTGATTCTGCTAGATTTGTTGATTTCAGAGAAACTCAAATGTCCCAATCTTCTGTGCCATAACCAATTTTCTGAAGATTTACCCAAGTCACATTGTTCTTTGCAACCTTTCAATACATACAAATTGCTTGGTGTTCTAGTTCCTTTTATTATTGTTTTTCCCGTGTCAATTTCACGTACCACACATTCTTTTGAACTAAAGACAACTTCATTTTCTTGATCACACATTTGACTCACACTTAACAGGTTATGTTTTAATCCATCCACATACATAACATTGTTAGCTTTTACCTTTTCTTTTAGAAAAACATAACCTTTTCCTTTAATGACAACAGGAGTATCATTTCCAAAGGTAACATTATTTTCTCTTTCTAGAGCATTGTATGCAAGGAGTTTATTTCTATCACATGTCATGTGTTTTGAGCATCCACTATCAATGTACCATTCATTTTCTTCCCCTTCTGCAAATAAGGCTATGCCACAATTCTCAACCTGTAAGTCCTTCTTTCTCCATACCTTGGAATTTGAAGGTAAATTCTCTTTTGGTTGGAGTTTGCTCCTACATTCAGATTCTCCATGACCAAAGTTATTGCAATAAGCACATTCAATTTCATTTTGAAGAGGATAAAAGTTTTTATAAGTATTCTTCCTTATTCCAGTCTCATTTCTTTGCTTTCTTGCTTCTCTGGTCATGATGTTTTTGTATGCAACACATTGAACAACTTTATGACCAAAATTATGACATGAGAAACATTGCCCATTAAAGAAGAAATTTATGCGATCATGAAACCTTCTATTTGTGTTTACCTACAGATTGGTGTTTCTCTGTTTGATATTTCTTCTGTTGTTCTTTGTATTGAAGTGGTCATGATTTACCTGTGAAGTTTCTTTGTTTTCTTGCTGAGTGACAGAATGTTATAGGCTGGCTTTGGCTGCATTTATATAGCTTGGTGCTGAAGACTAAGAGGATTCTCCGATATATCCAAGACCTGTCTTTACAAAAGGAGAGCGTTGAACCTTGATAATTTCATCTAAGGTTTCAGTTCCTTTAGCAAATCTAAGATTTAAAGTTTTCTCTTTCTCAATTTCCTTTCTTAGACTTACTATTTCACATTCTAATTTCTCATTGTGCTTCTCCTTTTCTATAAGCATATTCTTTAGAGTATCTATAGCAATTTTGTTTTCTTCCAAACATATTTTGAGCTGATTAATTTCTTCAAGAAATTCATTCTCTTTTAGAGCATCCATAAAGGTATCTTTAGCCTTACTAGAATATTTTTCAAAAGCCATGAGAAGTCTAACATGTTGATCAGATTCTCCTTCTTCACTATTTGATAGCCCATCACTATCTTCATGAGTATAATAATTTTTTCTATTGATAAACCGATTCTTATTTACTTATGTCACTTCCTTTCCTTTTTCATGTTTTTCTTTATGAGGACACTTAGCAGCATAATGACCAACTCTTCCACAAGAAAAACATTTAAAAGGAAGCTTACCTCTAAATATTCCAGTGCCAAGTTGTAGCTTCTTTACAAAATTTATCTCATCTTCTTCTGAACCGTACCCTGGTCCTTCTTGTTCTTCTACTTCTTTTCCTTTTGCGACAACTCTAAAGACGACTTCTTTGACTTCAGATGGACCTCCTTTTCTCATTTCAAAAGCAGTCAAAATACCATGAAGTTGAACAATAGCAAGATTTTGTAGATCCTGCTTCTCTTCAATAGCAGACACTTTTGATTCAAATTTGGGAGTTAGAGATCTTAAAACATTTTCTACCAGAGTAGTGTCAGTTATGGTTTCACCCAAATTTCTCATACAATTTACAATATCATCTAGACGTAAAAAGAAACTGGCAATGCTTACCTCATTAAGCATCCTGAGATTTTCATATTGAATTCTGAGAGTTTGGAGTTTAACACTTTTTACCTTGGTATCACCTTCATAGCTTAGAATTATTTTGTCCCATATCTCCTTTGTTGTATTCAACTGCACGACTTTGACAAATTATGATTCAGACAGACTTCCCAATAATGCATTGAACGCCTTTGCATTGGTTTCATATTTCTTTATTTCTGTTGCATCTGTTGGAACTGATGTTGGATATTAATAACCTCCTTCAACTATAGCCCATACATCTGCTCCAAGAGACTGAAGATAGGATCTTTTCCTTGTCTTCCAGAAGATTAAATTGTTTCCATTGAAGAGAGGAGGACTGATAGATGTTGTCCCACCTTGATTTCTCATCTTAGCTGATCTTTCTTCTAGCGATTAAGCTTCTTCAGAAGAACCTGCTCTGATACCAGTTGTTGGGAAAAATACTGAGAGGGGGGATGAATCAGTATTTAGAGCTTTCTGATAAGATTTTAACTTTTTTTTTACAGAATTCCATATGCGGCTTTGATGAACCCAACTCGCATATACACACGCATATAATAAAAGAAACTAGTGTATACTGATATAATTTTGCAGATTAGAAAAACTTTTCAGGAACAATATTTAAGTTAGTTTACCAGTCATGCATATGTTAGATAATCAATAATTATGTGTAGTAATAGCAGTATAAATAATCACACAAGAGCATCACACATGAACACCGGTATTTAAGGTGGAAACCTAGGTCGGGAGAAAACCACTGTTGCTGTCGTCTCTGTCTTCAATATTTATTATATGGAAAACTATTTACAATTTTGTACTAATGCAGACTCATATCAGTACGCAAGCATCTACCTGCAGAAGGCTACAACCTTCTCTCGTTTTCTAGCTGCTACTGGAAGGGAGCTACAACCCCATAATCTCGTTTACCAGCCACTACTAGAAGGGAGCTTCAACCCCCTGATCAGAACACTAGCTTCTACTGGCAGGAAGCTTCTACTTCCATACTGAAGGCTTCAGCCCTCAGAACCACTGCAGACCACGTTTCATCAATTTTCACACTAGATCAAACAACATCAACACAAATATTCATAAACATCAACAACCATAAAATTTACCCAATACTTCAATCAGAACAGTGAGACCACTATAACCAAAACTCAGAAATAACCCAGACTTCAAAATAAATATGCAGATCCAAACTCAACCCTGAACATCCATCAACTTAAAATGCATACACTACTTTGCTTCACTGAACCCGTGTGTATACGAGCTTTCCTTCACACCAACCTGCGTATAGCTCTGTGAATACTATTTTCTAGAATGTAATCAGTCACAGATCCAGATCTGGGGCTTTCAATAAGATATCTTTAGAAATGCAGAACCCTTCATCAATTAGTCACCATCAACCATGTTTATTCTCTCATTGACCAGATTTGTACATAATAATCTTAGCAGCATATACAGTTTTCAAACAACCCAGATCGACAAGAAGACTTCATTGACAGACAACAAACAAATAGCAGAAATAATAGAAAAACCTCTGCAATAAGATTCAGAAAACCCTAACTGCCATACGCTCCTTTTCTGAAGCAATCCCGCGTATATATGCGCTTTTACTGAGACGAACTAGCTTATAGATCTGTAAATATAAATTTTACAGAATGAACCAGATCCATATAACTTACCCATATTTCTTCACTTGACTTCAGCAAACTTGCGCCAGGTCATAGATCTAATCATCTCTTCAATGGATCACACAAAAGCATAGTACTTTCAGATCTAGAGATCCTGAACCATCATTGTATCCATGGGTGCATCATAGATTCAGATCTATCAATTAAAACAGAGTTCATCCCATGCAGATATACTTTAGAGAAAATTATTCAGTAACAACCCTTACTCATGCACACCTTTGCATTATGATCTTCTTCTCCTTATATAGATCTAGCCTTTACCAATACCATGAGTCAAAACCACACAATAGCTGATGGTATTCTTGGACGGAGTCAAATAGACAATACATCGCTCAATACTCTGGGCTAATACCATGGTAATGCCCCTCGGTTTCATAATTTTAGAGCGCAAAGGGCATACGCGACTTCGATCGTTCTTATCCGTGGATATACACGACTTCTCGTCATAAAAACTGCGTATTTACTAATTCTAAATGTATACGCGGGTTGCCTTCACAAAAGTAGTGTATACATTGCATCCATACGCGGGTTTCCTTCATAAAACCTGCGTATACATTGAGAAATATTCCCTGTTCCATTTATGTGGCACTTATTAGAATTCCTTTCTCTGTCACATCTAAACTGACATGTAGAAACATCATTTTTACATTTTTAACACATAGTTTGCTTATCAAAAGGAAACTCATCAAGTAGGTTTCCATTAAGAACAACTTCATCAAGTAGGTTGCCATCAAGAACAACATATTACAACATATTTCCAACACTCCAATGGTAACTGGATGTAACCTCAGTTATCATGATTATTCTCCCATGGTAAATCAATCGGAGTATATATCTATGATTGGAATTCTACTTTATCTAACTAGGACCAGACCTGATATTATGCATGCAGTTCGGATTGTTGGACGATTCCAACCTAGTCCAAAAGAGTCACACCTTCAGGCTGTAAAAATAATATTCAAATATCTACAAGGGACTCAAGACTTTGGTCTATGGTATCCAAAGAATGTTGATCTCACTCTTCATGCTTACACAGATGCAGATTGGGTTGGAAATATTAATGATCGAAAAAGCACTAGTGGTGGTCCATTCTATATGGGGCCCTGATTAGCATCTTGGTTCAACAAGAAACGGAGTTCCATTGCTTTATCTACAGAAGAAGCAGAATATGTGGATCTCGCATCATGTTGTACACAAATTCTTTAGATGATGTAGACACTATAATATATTCAAATTAAATGTTCTCCTCCCATCTCCATCTTATGCGATAATACAAGTGCGATCAGTATCTCAAAAAATCATGTTATGCATTCCAAGACCGAGCACATTCCTATCAATTATCACTTATTACGCAAACAAGTGCTTGATAAAAAGGTTAAACTAGAGTATGTTCCCTCTAAAGAAAAAGTTGCTGATATATTTACTAAACCTCTTCCCAGGGAATAATTTGAATATCTCAGACAAAAGCTAGGAGTTGTCTCTACCTCACTTATCATTTTTTCTTAATTTCAAAAGATTAAATTCGGTACAATGGTTTCATGAAGACAAGTCGCATATATACACATGTCTCTGTGCATAAAATTGCGTATGGTTTTTGCTGACATAAAATCTATGGGTCAGAGTTCAGAACAGTCTGTGGTATTGATGGGTAATCTCTGCCATTTTGGTATTCATCATACAATTCCTTTATTTGAAATTTATCTCCTTGATGTAGATGCTTTGATGAATTCATTGTTGAAGGTTTTCAGGATGCACAGGTTTAGGAGGAGCATTTGCCTTGCTGAAAATATTACATTATTGGCACTATGTTGGTTGTTATGATGATCTCCTGTTGGAGATTATTTGGTCTTGGTTATAAAAGTCATATTTGTAATTTGATATAAAGGTCTTGTTCAGAACTCTGATGTAAAGATTGTAATGGTCAAATTTGTAAACCCACTTGGTTGGGTAGTTGAGTCAATGTAAATCCACTCAGTTGGATCCTTGATGTAATTTTGTGTCCTTGGTGATAGGAAAGGTCACACTCTGTTGAGTTAAAGATTCATGCATTTAATTGAAAATTGGAAGCCTCTGCGTGTGCTCAGGGGGAGTATTGGTTCGCCCTTTTCTCTTGATGTCAAAGGGGGAGAGTGTGTGTTTGAATAATGTTTATGTATCTACAGGCTGTGGTGATCAAACACCATCATGGTTGCCATCAAGTCCAAAGGTGGAGATTGTTGGCAATATGATTATTATGGTTGCATATGTTGTCCTTGATGGAAACTCTCTTGAAAATGTTGAAGTATATAGATTTTTGAGAAGCACAGTGATGTTACAGAAGGTCTAGCAGAAGAAAAGTTTAAGTCCAGTAGAAGATGGTTAATTTTCAGGAGTGAAGGTTCGATACACAAGTTCATGCAGGCCAAGTCGCGTATACACGCGGGCAAGAACGATCCAAGTCGCGTATACCTTTTGCACTCTAAAAATTATGATACCAAAGGGAATTACCATGGTTTTAGCCCACAATATTGAGCGTGGTGTCATCTATTTAATTTCGTCCAAGAATACCATCGACACCTGTGTGGTTTTGGCTCATGGTATTGATAAATGCTAAACCTATATAAGGAGAAGAAGATCATGGTGAAAGGGGTGGATGTGAAAGTGTTTGAACCGAATACTTCAATATGAAGTATATCTACATGAAATGGGCTCTGTTTATTTGTAGATCTGAGTTTATGATGCACCCATGGATACAATGATGGATCAGGATCTCTAGAACTGAAATGATTTTTACTTGCAAGATCTATGGATGAGATGTTTGGATCTGTTACCAGGCGCATGTTTTTTGAGGAGAAGTGAAGAAATTTGGGTAAGTCTATAAATCTGAAACCTTCTGCATAATTAATATTTCTAGATCTATACGCTGGTTTGTCATGGTGAAAGCGCGTATACATGCATGTTTGGTTCAGCTAAAGCGCGTATTGAAGTCAAGGTTTTCTGAAGCTTGATGGAGAAGTTATTTGTTTACTGTTGTTATATTTTTGTTGTCTATCAATGAATTATTCATGTAGATCTGGGTTGTTTGAATATTGTATATGATGCTAAGTTGAATATGTACAGATATGATCAGTGAGTGATTAAGTATGATTAATGATGCTGACTGAATAGGGTTCTGCAAATCAGAAAAGATATATGACTGAAAGCCTCAGATCTGTTTCTGAGACTAATCAATTTCTGGAAATTCAGTATTCACAGATCTATACGCAGGTTGTTGTGCAGGAAAGCGCGTATCTATGCAGGTTAAGTTAAGTGAAGCAGCATATGCATTTCAGATAATGGATGATCAGGGTTGAAATTTATTTTGCATATTGATTCTGAAATCTGGGTTTATTAATGTGTTCTGGTTACATTGATTTCATTGTTCTGTTTGAAGCTTGGGTTAATTGTATTGGTGTTGATCTTTATGTTGAGTTGTGTTGAAGCTGTTGGATCCAGTGTGAAAATTTATGAAACGTGGTCTGCAGTGGGTCTAAGGGTTGAAGCCTTCCGTGTGGAAGTAGAAGTTGGTGTTCTAATCAGGGGGTTGTAGCTCCCTTCCAGTAGTGGTTGGTAAACGAGATCAGGGGGTTGGAGTCCCCTTCCAGTAATAGCTAGAGAATGAGAGAAGGTTGTAGCCTTCTACAGGTAGATTCCTGCGTACTGATATGAGTCTGCATCGATACAACATTGAAAGCAGTTTTCTATATAGTAAATATTGAATACAGAGACGACAGCAGCGATGGTTTTCTCCTGAATTTGGTTTCCACCTTAAATCTTGGTGTTTATGTGTGATTTATTCTGTTATCACTGCACATATTTACTGCTTAACTATCTGATGCATAACTAATGATCTGGGTTAAAGAATGTTTTTGAATGTTTATCTAAACAGTAAATTTATCTGAGTATATGATATTTTATGTTTGTATATCCACGTACATACGCTAGTTGGGCTAATAAAAGTCGCGTATATGAATAAATAAAGATAAAAGTAAAAGATTATGATTATTGCAAATACTGATTCACCCCCCCCCCCCTCCTCTTAGTATTTTTCCCAACAATAGGAGTACATGAGGTGGAATATTGTTGAGTAACCGGCTCAAAAAGAGAAGAAAAGAGATATCAACGCCTTAGAAATGAGCCACTTCGAGGGGGCAACCTCCAATACATTACATAAATGAACAATTCTTTAATGATACAATTTACAAAACCTCCTTTCTATATATAGGAGTCCATGGGGCCATAATGTAATCCTAGTGGGCCACAATGTAATCCTAGCCGACCTAACAATAATAATTTAAGGGCACAATAATAACAAAATGGGGGTTACAAGGGTACAATAATAACAATATAGGGGTTACACTAACAACAATAAGGGACTATACTAGTAATATAGGGACCTAACATGCCCCTCTCCTTCAAAAAAGTGTTGTCCTCAACGCTTGAGTAGCTCTGGGTGCTTCTGTATAAAATTCTCATTCTCCCATGTAGAATCTTCAGTGGGTAAGTTCTTCCACTTGATGAGATACTCTGAAATTGATCGATTCCGTAATTTTCGAGTTCTTGTTTCCGTGACCGCTTCAGGTTCCAATATCATTTTTCCTTCCTCATCAAGTTCTGGAAATATTGTTTGAACTGGAATATTTTCACCTATAACCTTCTTTAAGCATGAAACATGGAAAACTGGATGTACTCGCGAAGAAGCATGAAGCTCCAATTTGTATGCCATAGTACCAATCTTTTGCAACACCTTGTAAGGACCATAGTACTTTAGCGATAATTTATTATCCTTCTTAGCTTGCTTGAGGGACATTTGTTTATATGGTTGTAGCCGTAAAAATACCCAATCTCCTATATCAAAACTTCTCTCGCTGCGATGTTGATCTGCCTGTTGTTTCATTCGATTTTGTGCCAAATTCAGGTTATCCTTTAAGAGTTGGAGACCTTCTTGCTGATGCTCGACGTGATCTTCCACTGCTTGAACCTTCGAATTTTCCCTTAAAGATGATGTGATCGATGGTGGATGATATCCATAAAGTGCCATAAATGGGGTCATTTTTGCTGCGGTATGGAAGGAAGTGTTATACCACCATTCAGCGAGAGGTAACCACTTGACCCATTGTGTTTGTTTATCGGATACAAAACAACGAAGATATCCTTCCAAACATTTATTTACTATCTCAGTTTGACCATCAGATTGAGGATGATAAGATGAGCTATGAGCTAATTGAGTACCCAAACAAGAAAATAACTCCATCCAAAAATTTCCATTAAAAATGGGATCTCTGTCGCTCACAATAACCCTTGGGCTTCCATGTAGCTTTTGAATTCTGTCCATAAATGTAGTAGCAACTGTACTTACTTTAAATGGATGAGATAATGCACAAAAGTGTGCATACTTGGTAAGTCTATCAACTACCACCATGATGACATTCTTTCCTTCGGACTTAGGTAAACCTGTGATAAAATCCATTGAAATCTCCTCCCAACGTTGACTTGGAATGGATAAAGGTTGTAGAATTCCGCCACAAACTTTTGAATATCAGATTTAAGGCCATCCCAAAAAATTCTTTCTTCACCCTGTGGTAAGTTTTTAAAAATCCCGAGTGTCCTCCTAAAGGAGAAGTGTGCAATTCCAAAAGAATCTTTTGTTTTAGTTGGGAATTCTTACAAAGATATAAGCGATCTTTGTACCATAAGGAATCATTTTTCCAACTAAATGTATCAGATGTACTAGGATCTTGCTGTAAATTTTGAATGAGTGTCCATACATCTTTGTCCTTCTTCCATTCATCTCTTGCTTCGGTTATCCAATCTGGTTGGATAATAGAAATGGCACAAAGCAATGCTTCCACCTCTTCATTCTTTCTTGAGAGTGCATCTGCAACAACATTATGCTTTCCTTTTTTGTAGATTATTTCAAAGTCATAACCCAACATCTTTGTGACCCATTTTTGCTGCTCTTCTGAAGATAGTCTTTGTTCCAAAAAAGTGTTTAAGACTATCATGATCAGTTTTTACCTTGAAGTGTCTTCCCATTAGGTAAGTTCGCCATTTCTTTAGTGCATGCAGTATTGCTAACTTTTCCTTCTCATAAATAGGTTTCTGTAAATACTTTCCTTTGATTGGACGACTTTCAAAAGCAATGGGTCTTCCTTCCTGCATTAAAACTGCACCAATTCCATTTTCTGAGGCATCACATTCCACAATAAAGGTTTTTGTGAAGTCTGGCGTAGCTAAGACTGGTGCTAGGCACATTGCCTCTTTAAGACATTCAAAGGCCTTAGTTGCTTCAGGAGTCCATGAAAATGCATCTTTCTTCAATAATGTTGTTAGAGGTGCTGCTATTCTCCCATAATTCTTAACAAACTTGCGATAATACCCTGTTAACCCGATAAATCCTCGCAACTTCTTTATGGTTGTGGGGACTTTCCATTCCTTAATGGCTTCAATTTTGTTAGGGTCTACTTTAACACCCTCGTGAGATACAATATGACCCAAATATTCCACCTCTTGTACTCCAAAGAAACATTTGGATTTTTTTGCATATAATTGTTTCTCCTGCAATAGTTTGAGCACCCTGTCAACATGTTCAACATGATCCTTCCAAGACCTGCTGTAGATTAGTATATCATCCAAAAATACTAGCACAAATTTTCTAAGGAAGGGTTTGAAAATGGAATTCATCAACCCTTGAAATGTAGAAGGTGCATTGGTAAGGCCAAAAGGCATGACAAAAAATTCATATTGACCCTCATGAGTTCGAAATGTTGTTTTTGGAATATCTTCAGTCTTCATTCTAATTTGATGATATCCTGAACGAAGATCCAACTTGGTAAAATAAATTGCTCCATGTAATTCATCCAATAATTCATCAATCACAGGAATGGAAATTTGTCTTTAATGGTGAGCTTATTGAGCTCCCTATAATCCGGACACATTCGCCATGATCCATCCTTCTTGTGTACCAATACTACAGGAGCAGAGAAAGAACTTTGACTAGGTTGAATTATACCCGCCTCTAACATTTCTGCAATCATACGTTCAATTTCGCTCTTTTGGAAGTAAGGATATCTATAAGGCCTGATGTTTGGAGGAACACTTCTGGGAATCAAATGAATAGCATGATCATGATCACGAATAGGTGGGAGTCCTTTGGGAGTTTCAAACACCTTGGAATGATTGTCCAAGACTTGTTGGAGATCTGCAGAAATAGATGATTTTGATGTCGGAACTTCTAGTGAGCATAATTGTGCAATTACGCCTCGTTGTTCTTTCTTTAGAAACTTTGTCATGACATT
>JAXQQM020065972.1:0-61687 GCA_034641835.2 Pinus albicaulis
TCTAAAGAACTAGAGAAAAATTACCTTCCAATTGATGGCAAAAAATGACGCAACAAAATCGAAAGGCACCCCACGTGGCTCTTTAGTTCTTAACAATTATATTTATCAATTTATGCCCCCGACTTGTATACAAACATATATATATATATATATATATATATATATATATATATATATATATATATATATACAAACCCTTATATTAATACTCCATCATTTAAAAAATGACTTATAATAAGCCATTGGCTCTGGGCCCCGCCTCTATGATCGAACGCCCCCTGACGTCACAGCGGGGGTTCGAGGGGTACGGCGACAAATCTCGGCTCGTCCCTCCCACAGTGAATCCCCACCGTAGGATCGTTGTCGATATGGTTTGGGCTCCTTCGTTAAACTTCGGACAAGTCTCGTGTGTGACCACCGTCCGATCGCCCTTGCTCAGATCAACAGCCCGTGAGCGTTTCTCTCGGCATCCCGCGTCGGTTTTTAATGCGTGAAGGCGTACTTTAAGCGGTGGTATTGGAACAGTAGCCTAGCCACGTGTCAACCACCCTATGGAATCGCCCGCGTTCAGGAAAATATCGCCTAACCGCAAAGGTGGTGCGAAGGAATCCAGAAATCGCTCGTGGTTTTTCTACAGTGCTTTACCAAGGTTAATGGGTCGGGTTGTGTTATCCTTCGTCCGCCTTAACTCAAGTTTTCGACCCGGGTTGATAATACTGATTATCAAAAAACGAATGTATTTCTCTTGAAACCAAAGCGAACTTCTGTTATAAGAAAAGAGTTAAATGACCATGACTTCACGCAGAGACCTTGCCTATGGCAGGTTTGAATTCACAGAGTTTCCTCGAGTGAATAAGGGAATACCAGACAGAGATATGTGGGATTCAATACAGGGTTCCGATCATATATGCATCGAATTCATCACTTCACAATTAAACAATCTCTTCACACTTAAGGATTCGAACTACTCTATGGTGAATGCGCATAGAAACTATTTAATTGGAAGCAAGATGTGAACAATTTTTATTGTGAAATCTCTCTTCTTCTCCCAGCTCTCTCTTTTCTACATCCGGAGAATACAATTTATGCATATTACAATGTGGCTCTTCGGTTCCTCAGTGAGGACCATTTTGGAAAATCAACAGTCTAATTACAATAATTCAATTAACTGAAATATGATAGCTAGACTAACTGAGCTATTCGACTTTCTATGACTCTAATTAATCTAAATAATATAATCAGCTAAGGTGTTGACACCTAGCTGTAACAATTCGAATGTTTTCAAACCCTCCTAGCCACAACATGTGGACAAACTCCTACATTGCTGGCTAGTGTCCAATGCCCCTGCATTAGACTCCCGAGGGCAATTTCTTCATGGGCTCCTGTCCATGAGCTCTTCCACGGATCTGCCTATCTTCTGCAACATTTCTTCAGTCATCCAAGTGGCATCTTCCTCTGGCTTATCCTTCCATTTAATCAAGTACTGAAAGTACTCTTGTCCTCTGGTTCTTCTGAACACTCTCTTGTCCAATATCTTCTCTGGTTGCAATGGTTGTGCTGGAGGTAGCTGCTCTTTCCACTCAATTTGTTCCTTGTTTGTTGATCCTTCTTCTACACCATCATCTTCATACTTGTACAAATCTGAAACATTAAAAATGGGAGATATTCCAACATCAGGTGGAAATTCAATCTCATAAGCATTTGCAGAAAACTTCCTAAGTATCTTGCATGGCCCAATCTTTTTGAACTTCAATTTGTTATATTGCTTCTTTGGGAATCTCTCCTTTCTCAAGTGTGCCAAAACCTGATCTCTTACTTCAAAATGAACTTCTTTTCTGCTCAAGTCTGCTCTATTTTTGTATTTAATGCTGCTGCCCTGTAGTTGCTGTTTCACTTGTTCATGTATGGCCTGGATCTCTGAAGCAAATTCATCACCATCTGCACTTCTCAGTTCTGCCTTCCCCAGATTTCTCAATTCTGATATTCCTCTGGGGTGCATTCCATAAATAATATGAAATGGACTCTGCCTTGTGCTTCTGTTTGGTGAATCATTGTATGCATATTCTGCCTGGGGAAAAATATGATCCCACTGCTTGGGATGCTCTCCTGCAAGACTTCTCAACAAATTTCCCAGACTCCTATTCACTACCTCAGTTTGTCCATCAGTCTGAGGATGATAAGCTGAGCTGAAACTTAGTTTGGTACCAAGTTTCTTCCACAGTGTCCTCCAAAAATGACCCACAAATCTGGTATCTCTGTCTAAAACAATACTCTTGGGCAACCCATGCAATCTAACAACTTCCTTGAAGAACAAGTTAGCAACATGGGTGGCATCACTAGTTTTGTAATATGGAATTAAATGTGCCATTTTGGAGAATCTATCCACCACAACAAAGACTGCATCATTCCCTCTCTAAGTCTTGGGAAATCCTAGAACAAAATCCATACTCACCATGTCCCAAGGCCTGTCTGGGATAGACAAGGGAGTGTACAATCCCGCATTCTGGCTCCTTCCTTTAGCATACTGACAGATTTTGCAATTCTTCGCGAACTTTTCCACTTCTGTTCTCATCTTGGGCCAGTAATAGAAATGACTTAGCTGCTCATAAGTCTTATCAGTACCAAAGTGTCCAGCAAGTCCACCACTATGCTTCTCTTTGATCAAATTTTCTCTCATGGAACATTTTGGTACACACAGTTGGTTCTTTCTGAATAACAAGTCTTCCTGCAGAAAATAATCTAGCCATTGGCTTCTATCTGTTAAGACAGGGTTACTGCATGCCTCAAATGCATCTTTAAAATCTGGATCTGTTTTATACAATTCCTTGAGAAAATCAAATCCTACAACCTCAAAATTATTTTCTTGAACAAGCAAGTGTCTCCTACTCAAAGCATCAGCTACTTTATTGGCTTCGCCACTTATATGTTTCAAAACAAAATTAAAACCTTGGAGATACTCAACCCATTTAGCATGCTTATGTTTCAACTTGGGCTGCTGTACAATATACTGCAAAGCATGACTGTCAGAATATAACACAAATTCCCTGGACATCAAGTAATGTCTCCACCTCTTCAGTGCCTGAACAATTGCTTAGAATTCCTTCTCATAAGAGGAATACTTTCTTCTGGTATCATTCAAATTTTCACTGAAATAGGCTACAAGCCTATCATCCTGACTCAACACAACTCCAATGGCTTCCCCACTGGCATCACATTTTACTTGAAATGGTTTAGTAAAATCAGGCAGAATCAAAACATGCTTCTCTGTTATCTTTTGCTTCAATACCTTAAAATTTCTTTCTTCTTCAGCAGTCCACTTAAATGGTTGTTTGCTCTTCTTTATGGTCTCAATTATAGGTGCATTAATCTTACTGAAGTTTCTTATAAACTTTCTGTAAAAACTAGCAAGTCCATGGAAACTTCTTACCTCAAAAATACTCCTGGGTGAAGGCCACTCCACAATTGCCTTAACCTTTTCTGGGTCCATCTTCAATCCTTCTGCAGAAACAACACACCCCAAATACACCAACTATTCCTTCATGAATGAGCATTTCTTCAAATTTATCAATAGTTTCTCTTGGTGCAACTTCATCAAGACATGATTAAGATGCCTTAAATTTTCTTCTTTAGTTCTGCTGAAAACTAATATATCATCCAAATACACTATCACAAATTTACCAATGAATTCTCTCAATACTTCATTCATAAGCCTCATAAAAGTACTAGGTGCATTTGACAACCCAAAAGGAATTACCATCCATTCATACAGTCCTTCATTTGTTTTAAAGGCAGTTTTCCACTCATCACCCTCTCTTATTCTAATCTGATGGTATCCACTTTTTAAATCTATCTTTGAGAAATAATTAGCACCACTCAAACAGTCCATTAAATCCTCAATTCTAGGCAGAGGGAATCTGTACCTAATTATGATCTTATTAATTTCTCTGGAATCAGTACACATCCTCTAGCCCCCATCTTTCTTTGGGCTCAAAACTGCTGGTACTGCACATGGACTCAGACTTTCTCTGATCATTCCTTTGTCCACCAACTCCTGTACTTGTCTCCTGATTTCCTAATTTTCCTTGGGAGTCATTCTGTAGGTTTCCTTATTTGGCATATTTGAACCAGGGATAAAGTCTATCTGATGACTGATCTTCCTCACAGGTGGCAGCTCATCAGGTAAATCATCCACAACTATGTCACAGTAATTGTCTAACATCTCTTGTATCTCTACTGGTAAATCAGAAATCTTTGTAGAAGTAAGAACTACTTTAGGCTTGCGAACTAAAGAAAATCTTACCTCTTCTTCTTCTATCTGCTGCAGATATTCCTTCCCGCTCAGCAACAAGGTCTTTGGGTCAATTACCCTGTTGGATGGCTCTCCTTCTTCCATGGGTATCAATGTATGTCGTACCCCATCTTTGAAGAACTTGTAAGTTTTCTTCTTCTTATCATGCACTGCTGCTATGTCAAACTGCCAAGGTCTACCCAGCAGTATATGACACACATCCATGGGCATTACATCACACAAAACTTTGTCCTTGTATTTGCCCATTTGCAGCTCTATATCGCACTGTTCTTTCACAACCAGCTGGTGCCCTTTATGCAGCCAAGACACCCTGTAGGGAGTTGGATGCTCCCTTGTCTTCAAATTCAACTTTTCTATTACCTCAGTGGAAACCAGATTTTCTGTGCTGCCACTATCAATGACTAGCTGGCAGCATTTCCCTTGGACTTTGCATATGCTCCTAAACAAATTCTTCCTTTGTGCAGGCTCAGTGACCTCTTTAGCTTGCTTCAACAGGACCTTATTTACCACTAAGGATTCTCCCCTTTCTGGAAGAATGTCTTCTTCAATTTCTACCTCCTTTTCAGCCTGGGCAACAACAAAATTCCTTGGACCAGCACCCACATTCTCTGGACATTCATAGTGCTTGTGCCCCACTTGCTGGCATTTATAACACCTCAATTCTCTACCTCTGCCTCTGTCTCTGCCTCCTCTCCCTTTTCCTCCATAAGAACCCCTTCTGCCCTTTGCATCCTCCTTTGTAGATGCATTCTGAGGTGAGCTACTGTTAGCTCCATCCTTGGGTGTGGTAGGATTTCCTCTACCACCCTGACTTCCCTTCCACGGAAAGTACCTCTCTTCTTGGCAAACTGTTTCCTTAGGAGTTTCTCCTCTGCTTTCAAGGCCATCTGGTATGCCTCTTCCACTGTCTTGGGAGACAGAAGACCAATCTCATCTTGGATCTCCAATCTGAGACCATTTACATATCTGGCAGTCTTCTCAGGTGTGTCTTGGAATTTCCCAGCTCTTATGCTCACTCTATAGAATTCCTCTGTGTATTCTTTTACTGTCAGCAACCTCTATTTCAGGTTCTGCATTTGTCTATACAATGTCAGCTGATAATCACTAGGTAAGAATTTACCTTTTAGTTTAGCCATCATTCTGGTCCAGTTCTTAATAGGTTGCTTGCCAACTCTCCTCCTTTCTGCCTGCACTCCATCCCACCAAAGTGCAGCATGTCCCTTCAGCTTTGTCACTGCAAACTTGACCTTCTTATCTTCACTTATTTCTTCATAGTCGAAACACTTGTTTAATTCGTTTATCCATTCCACCAGCTCCTCTGGATTCAGTCCCCCTGCATAGCTTGACACTTCAATCTTGGGCTTAACTGCAGACCCTAGAACAGTTCTAAGGAGCCTCATGTCAGGAGGAATTTCAACATTTTCTTCTGCTTCTTCTGTCTTAGGTTCGTTGATGTCTTCAGGATATCTGGGCTGTCTTTGTTCCATGGCATCTATTCTGGCCTAGACCCTCTGCAACATCCCCAACACCTCAGCGTTGGCAACAGGTCTTCTTCTACCAGCACCTCTACCAACTCGGATTGCCATGTCAGCAAAACAACGTCAGACTTGCTCTGATACCACAAATGATGCAACGAACCGAGAGGCACCCCACGTGGCTCTTTATTTTCTTAACAATTACATTTATCAATTATGCCCCAACTTGTATACATACATATATAGATATATATATCCGAACCCTTATATTAATACTCCATCATTTAACAAATGACTTATAATAAGCCATTGGCTCTGGGCCCCGCCTCTACGATCGAACGCCCCCTGACGTCACTGTGGGGGTTCGAGGGGTATAGCGACAAATCTCGGCTCATCCCTCCCATAGTGAATCCCCACCGTCGGATCGTTGTCGATATGGTTCTAGCTCCTTCGTTAAACTTCGGATAAGTCCCGCGTGCGACCATCGTCTGATCGCCCTTGCTCAGATCAACAGCCCGTGAGTGTTTCGCTCGGCATCCCACGTCGGTTTTTAATGCGCAAAGGCGTAATTTAAGCGGTGGTATTGGAACAGTAGCCCAGCCACGTGTCAACCGCCCTATGGAATCGCCCGCGTTCAGGAAAATACCGCCTAACTGCAAAGGCGGTGCGAAGGAATCCAGAAACCGCTCGTGGTTTTTCTACAGTGCTTTACCAAGGTTAATGGGTCGGGTTGCGTTATCCTTCGTCCGCCTTAACTCAGGTTTTCGACCCGGGTTGAGAATACTGATTATCCACAAACGAATGTATTTCTCTTGAAACCAAAGCGAACTTCTGTTATAAGAAAAGAGTTAAATGACCACGACTTCACGCAGAGACCTCGCCTATGGCGGGGTTGAATTCACAAAGTTTCCTCGAGTGAATAATGGAATACCAGACAGAGATATGTGGGATTCAATACATGGGTCCAATCATATATGCATCGAATTCATCACTTCACAATTAAACAATCTCTTCACACTTAAGGATTTGAACTACTCTATGGTGAATGCGCACATAAACTATTTAATTGGAAGCAAGTTGTGAGCAATTTTTATTGCGGAATCTCTCTTCTTCTCCCGGCTCTCTCTTTTCTACATCTGGAGAATACAATTTATACATATTACAATGTGGCTCTTCGGTTCATCAGTGAGGACCGTTTTGGAAAATAAACAGTGTAATTACAATAATTCAATTAACTTAAATATGACAGCTAGACTAATTGAGCTATTCGACTTTCTATGACTCTAATTAATCTAAATAATACAATCAGCTAGGGTGTTGACACCTAGCTGTAACAATTCGATTGTTTTCAAACCCTCCTAGCCACAACATGTGGACAAACTCCTACATTGCTGGCTAGTGTCCAATGCCCTTGCATCAAAAAATATCAAACTTATTTTCCAAAATTGTAGTCGAGGGATATATCCTTAGTGTCCCTCGTGCTACAAAAAATACATCACCAACTCTCCCTGAATTTATAATTGATAAATAATGAAAAAAAAATACTTTTGAACCAGGTCCCCAAATAACAAAAAATATTAAGTCAACATATCTATCTAATCAATGAGGAGGGATGCTTGGGTAGTGCAAAGACATGTTGGTCCATCACAACCAAGTAAAGATACATTGGAAGACTATAGTAAAACATAGTTTCAAAGAACTATATAAGGGGTGTGTTTTGTAGATTGAGAGGTATAATAAAATAAAGGTCACTTCCATTGGAAAGATGATGGATGAGGGTATTAAAGCTATAAATTTCACATCTTAAAGTGCTACAGTTTGTACAAGTTAGCTCCCTAGAAATTGAGTCATTGTTCAAAATGTGGAAAACAAAAAACTTTAAATGGACAATTTTCAAATGAGCCTTTTTTAAAATCACGTTTAAAGAGAACAATACCAAGGAGGAAACGTCATCCATTAGTACTTGTCACAGAGAATCAGTTCTAAGCATAATTGTCATACTAGAAAATATGGAAATAATGCCCATGAGTCATGTAACCAACTTAATACTCAACCATCTCACGTTGAAAGTCTATTGGCCAATCAATACACCCCATTCTTATGAATATTAATGAGTACTCAAGTATGATGACTATATCAAGCTCAAATAAGTATCGCTCTTTTGGTTTTCCAGAGGCAGTTAGTTACCTATGTTAGTGTTGTTTCCCATTAAGTATTATACCTTAGGTATTGGGTGCAAAGTATGTAAAATTACCTATGGGTATAGGTAACTAGCCTCCACACCATCAGGTTCAATTTCAAAAATTGTTTGATCTCCTTTCACAAAAATAAAGTGATTAGTTGACAACAGAATAGTGACTGGGAATGAGGACTGTGCATCACACAACATAAAATTTTACAAGAACTGAGTCACTCATTCACTCTAAACAAATCTACAAAATTTAAAATATTTTTCTGATATTTCGACAAAAGAAACAAAAAAATGCATAGAACTCTTAAAAGAAGATTTGCATTAAGTCTAAAAATGCCAGTGGAAAAAGGATAAATATTCCAAATCATAAACTGTAATTTTTTCAACACCTCTTCCTCTTTTATATAGGTATTATCCATATTCTTCCCAATATTCTCCCACAGAGCTACAAGCTCGTTAATAGAATAGGTGTTGGTAGGAAACCTCAAATACATGATCTTATTTAGTGTTCTAGGGCCATTCGCTTACTTGATGGTAAATGTTCCAATATCCTCCTCCTAATTCAAAAAAAACAGTTTCATATCGAGTGTGGGTTGAATTAACAACTACTCAAAGAGTACATCAAAAAATACTAGTCATAAAACATGATTTTTTTGTGCAAAGAGAACATTGTAATACATTTAGGATTTCCATCTCCAGCTATGACAATTTTATCCCTTTGAGGTGGAGTAAGGCTTGGCTGCCTATGCCATAGCAATCATCATGGATGTTTATTTGCTCACCTTCGACATCACTAGATTATCTCTATTTAAAAATTTATTGAGGTTTGTGGAATTTTTCAAGTGAGTCAATTAGGGTTTAAGCTTCTTTTGTGAAATTATTAAACACATAATCATGAAATTGAGTTTTTTTTTTAAATATACAAGACAATATCACCATAACAGTAAACACACATCAACAATTGATAAAGGAGTTCAATCCACCTGGGCTACATCTCCTGGTCCAGCTTCCAATGGTTCGGCATGTTTCATTATGATCTAAAACGGTGTTTACGTACAGTTACAGTGCTCAAATGTCTTCAATACTTGCTCCAACAACTTCAGAGCTATTAAAAACCCATGTCTAGCCTCTTTCCACTCCAAAAAAGGCCAAAAACTTAAGAAGTCATGATCTACCCAAGTTTTCCAACAATTTGTCCTACAAATTTGAACTCCTGCAAACTGTCCTACATTTTTGCCCCTATAAACGCTAACGGGGAAAATTTTCCACCAACATCCGACACAATTTTTGGGATCGCTCAAATGCCCAATGAGGCCTTAAAACCAAATTTTTAATGATATTAATGGTGGGCCGAATTGCTTTGATTTAAAAATCAGACGAGGCTAGGCTAAGCCCTGGCCCTTCTTCCCACCCCTTGTTTCCATGGGCATGGTGACTAGCCCCAGCCCAACTCAAAAAGCGCCACCCTTATACGTTAAATAAAATCTCAAAACATATATAGTAAAGAAATGAATGGTGGCATGATGGTAAGTCTAGTGGTTTGTTGGTGCGAGGTTGCAGGTTTGACCCTTGCCAACCTCACCTTAACCCTTACAAAAATTTTAGCCAATTGAGAGGTGCCACATGGCAACCTTGCACTGGCTAAAATTCCCATGTTTGAAAAATCGATCAGAACTCATTTCTGGGAGCATACGATGTCAATTTTGCACGAAACGAATGCTCCATATTCACAATGACAAGATATATGTGTTCATTCAAGTTCCAAACCAACAACTTTGAATTTTGAGCATAAATTTGATCCACTCAATCATTGGAAATCACATAATCATACTCTCTCTCATTTTTGCGAGCTTCTTGCTTGTTATTCTTGCAACACCTCTCGTCGTTCCTCTAAATCTTTTCATTAAAGAAAGGTATTCCAAATGTGAGCAATTGATCCCAACTAAAGTTGAAACTGACTCGAATAATTTGAGCATGATAATTTCATTACGTCTATACAATTCACGACCATAGATGACTACCTTGCTTAGTGCAGAGCCTCTGGTAGTTAGCCTCAGTGTAAAATCCAATAAATAAGGCTTAACATTTTTTTTTGAACTGTTCAGAATTGCAATTTAAAAAAAATGTAATTTTGGAAAAAGATGAAATTATTTTTTTCAATGCAACAATGTATCAACCACCTTCTAATAAGATTTTCTGAACATTAAATTGTATATGGATTCATGCTCCATAGGGACTCTGTCAGATTTCTGAGGCAAGTTCCATTTTTTTATATCTATTGATAGTACATATTTTTACAGAGTGACCTAGGTAGCCATTTTTCTTGACTCAATTGTGACTGAAGTTTTTTGGAGGATTTGGACATTGAACCCACAAAAGTGGACTGCTTTCACCCACCTAAGAGATATCTAGTGGCTATAAAACCCTATTAGGCCAAAATTGAATATAATAGTCTTTCCTTATGGTGTTTGATTTCTATGAAAATTCCCAATTTAATGGAATTCTAGACTGAAATAATACTACTCAATATAAGGATTCTAAGGCAACACAACACCAACCTCTTGAGATAGACTCTAGCTTCGATCATCTTGGAGGTAGAAGTAAGATTGAGAATGCAAACATCGTTATGCATTTCATCTTCGCTATCAATATTCTTGAATGGTTCAGGGAAAGTCCCATTGGGGCTTTCTTGGGCATAATATTGCAAACATACTTTTGTATTTCAACTTCTTCATCACCCTTATTGGATTTCTCACAAAATATATGCATTAGGGATTTCTTTGGTTGAAAATTGAAAGTGTTCTACTGCTTTAGTAGATTTTTCTTGGGTTGGATATTGAAATCACCATTCTAATGTCCCCCTTCGTCGGTATTGATCACACCTTTTCACTTTTCAACTTTTCCATCATTGTTGTTAAATGGCTCAGGGAAAATATTTGGTGAGAATGGTCGGCATAATAACATCTTGTTCATTCCCTGCGGTGACTCGAACTCAAAACACTCCAAACACTATAAAAAAACCTCTTAAATGGTAGAACTAAACCCCTAATATACATTAAAGAAGGTCAGGTCCAGTTCCGCACATTTTAGATATAATAGTTAAAATTAGTTCAAGGACATAGAAAGTAATGCTCACCATTTCCTCCAAACTCCAACACATGACTTCACCCACCATTATGCCAGTAACTGAAAACATATGTTACTAAATCTAATTACTACCTAAAACGCATATCATATCAACGGTTAAAATTATTTGAATAGATTCAATGGTGGAGAGAAAAATGGTAGACAATTCTTGGCCTGACCATTTTCAAAAAGAAACACCTATCGAAATAATTATATGTAGTTTATGTATATCTGTTGTTTGGTATTTCAAAGAGGCACGAGCTTCTCAATCATAATGATTGAAATGGACCATCACCAAGTATTGAAATCGGTAAAAATAAATCATTTGAAAGATCACCGATTTGCAAAACAAGTATAGATTCAAAGGAAACTTGGAAGTTTTCTTTCGTTTTAGTATTATATACAAATTTTAGTATTATATGCAAATTTGAAAGAATCCTGATTTGCAAGACAGGTGCAAATTCAAGGAAAACTTGGAAATTTGCAATCATTTTACTATAATTATATACACAACAGATACACATAAATTAAATTATATATAATAGGAAAAGAACTATGCGACATGCATGGAAATCTACAATTAAAACTCTTTGATTAAAAAATAAATAAATCTCACATCGATCATTTTTTTAGGTGGGGACTTCCCACAGTAATGTACTCCAATTTTTTTCCAACGGATAACATCAAAATCACTTTAACAAATTTTTGAAATATCAAATTTGTTTGTATAATTTCATAGTAACCAACAGGCCAATTTTTTTCACGGTGGAGTCTTCACACATCGATGTACTACATTGCTTCCCCACTCACAACATCAAAATCAATTTCACAAATTTTTGGAATATCAAATAGGTTTGCATAACCTTGATGAATTTTCATAGTAACCAGCATCGTATTAACATGATTCGATGATTAATGTCATTGATAAGTAAATGATTCTTCATTTCACCTTTAACGAAGCCATCCCATTTCATTCCCTCAATTAAGGTGAAATTAAGTAGTGTCAACTTTTATCACGTTATATTGGTTGATTTCAGTTGGTAAATAAAAGAAATCATATTTCTTTTTTATGAAATTTTATTTGAAATTTAATTAAAAAAAGAGAATATAATAAATTTATATTAATTAAATATACTTTTAAACATGTTAAACTTAAAATATATCTAAAATGAAAATATTACTCAAAAAATGGTATTTGTTTAACACAAACATGAAATATATCTAAATAAAAATTCAAATAATTATACAATCTTAAAAAAATATTATTTACCATTATTAGGTTAAATGGTGATTGTGATTTTAATATGATATTATATTAATGGCTCTTTTAATTGCCTTTTGACATGACATTCCTTGAATGACCCCTTCTGTCTTTTGAAATGACATTCCTTGAATGATCTCTATATCACCAACTTCAACTCAACTCTAATCTCATCCTCTGTTATCCAATTCGATGATCTATAAACTGTCATGGATATTGCACTTGACAGTTCTTCACAACATATCTGATAATAATAGAATAAAATATAGAGTTTCTACACTATTACAATTTTATTAAACATCAAAATCTGTAAATTTAATTGTAATTAGCGCATGCATGTGAATGAAATTTATTTATAAAAATAGAGAACGACGAAATAATCCCACAGACACACATAAGACACAAAATATGCTATGGGAAATCCTTTCAGGAGAAAACACAGTTGGAAGGTGAGTTCGCTTCTCTCTCTCTCTGTCTGGAAATATGGCTCCAGCTACAAAGAAGTAATGCATGTGGCTCGTGGGTTGCTACAGTGCACATATCCTCTAGGTGTGTTCTACCTCCTATCTCTCCTAGCTATCTTTTCTCAACTATGGGAAAACATTCTCTCAATATAATGTTATGCCTCTTCCTCCTAGTGGCTCGGTTATAATATAGATCGATGACCTACTAATGGTTAATTTTGACTACATCAACTCTTAACAAGAGTTACAATATAGAATCCTCTAGAGTATTTTACATCACAAACATGTGGTTAGCAAATTTTCCATGAATAATGGGCGCTGATGCGGCATCCTCCCAAACTATACGTGTGAAAACAAGAAGGTCAACTTTTGAGTAGCATAACTTTTGCATATATACTCTGATTGACATGATTCATGTGTCGTTGGAAAGGTCTCTCTGTGTAGAATAGCATGAAATTTTTTTGCACTCAAAAGAAAATAATTCACCCCAAAAAATGTCGTTTGATACCTCAAAATTCTCTCGGAAGGTTTCAAACCCTGTTTCACCAAACTCGATCCCGCCGGTAAAAATGGTCCTGTGAGTTTATTCCTCCTCTTCTTCCACTCCAAATTCATAAATATAGATGACAAGAAATATAATGATCGAATTCATATCATTCAATGTCAATCTAAGGGTTGATTTCTCGTGGGTCTTCATATATCTCATGAATTCAACATCAGGGAACAACGAACAATAGTTTCTCTATCATGATATTCTATTATCTCAGTTTTGAATTATCTTCCAAGGATTTTAAGCTATTTAATGAAAATTAAGATAAATTAAAAAATAAATTTGGAAATTTTGTACATCAAATACTTTGATTTCTTATATTATGATACTTTCATGAGAGGTGGAATCAAACTTCTATACATTTTTGTTATGGTCATTATGTTAGCATTGAAGAATTTTTATTATTGTAAGTATATATTTTATCAATTTTTTGGAAAATTTGGGTTTACAACATTGTCGTTATTATCAATCCATTTTGGAAATTGGTGGGGTCATAAACCTAAAATATTGTGGAGCATAATGTTTATAACTGAATTCACAATAGCATTGTATTTGTTTCATTTGACTAAATTAGGTCACTTGATACGCTAATAAACAATGTTATATATATATATATATATATATATATATATATTTTGAAAGACTCATGGATATGCCCTCACTTTTCCGAACATAATTTGTTTTATAAAAGTCAAGATAGATGGAGGTTTTCCATTTCAAGAGTTAAGAGTGACAAATTGGAATTGGATCTATTTAGTTGCAATAAAAACTTGAACATATAGACTTCACTAAAACTAGGTTTTACAATAATCAATTAGTCCACAATTTTTTGTTGTCATATAATTTAAGAAAATATTCAAAGGCAGGGGAAAGTAATGCATTCCTCAAGTGATCAAAGTTAAATTAGTTATGCCATGTTTAAATATTTTCTAAGGCAATGGAAATAAAATTTTCAATTATTAAGAAATTATGAAGGTTTTCGACTTAGTGTTGTCTTATTTTCATTCTGTCATCCAACAAGCACTGATTTACATGGAAAATTTTTAGAATTGAAGAAAAAAGTGCTCAAGCCACCAATGAAGTCTGAGTCACCTAATCTCAATCCCATCCTGCCATTTTTTTCATCCATCCATGAAGTTTTCGAAACCTTTTATTTGATTGAGTTGCATGAGGCCTTTCCAAGCTTTTGGATCCCACAATATTCATTTGATAATAGGTCGTTTCCCCAAGAAATTATTTTCATTGATAAGTTTCATGGGGTTTGATGTATGTCTACATGAACGTAACACGGTTGTTGATTTGGGATTTTAGGATATATGAAATTAGGAATTTAATCTATATAGTGGATTAGTGAAATGAATATTTCATTTCTAAGATTGTTTTTGTTATAAAATCAGTGTGTTTTTCACGTATTTATTGTTCTATTTTGTGTTTCATTGTGCTTATTATTTGCATGTTTTTTTGGAATGTACCAAA
Source organism: Pinus albicaulis (assembly GCA_034641835.2). Taxonomy (NCBI): domain Eukaryota; kingdom Viridiplantae; phylum Streptophyta; class Pinopsida; order Pinales; family Pinaceae; genus Pinus; species Pinus albicaulis. The sequence continues at coordinate 14,853 of JAXQQM020065972.1, forward strand.
GCAAGAAGTATTTTATTGCAAAATACAATTTAAGTGAAAAAAACAAGTATTGGGTAGATGTTGTTAAAGGCAAAACATTTCTAATGTCTGATTAGGTAGAATTGTAAGGAGGAAAGAGAATAATTTCAACCAATAGTTAGGCTAATGTTATTAAGGAACTAAAGGTACATGTAGTAAAGAGGTAAATTTACACTATGATGTGGAGCAATGGTGGGCATATTTTGAATCTGCAAGAGGCCTGGGCCTTGATTTCTCTATAAAAAATTCATTTGGATCTTAAACACTGATGTATAGATTTAGAAACTGCAAGTGGTTTGAAGGTTTTTCCAAGGAATAAAGTTGTTGTGTAGAGTTGTAAAGTAAATCCTAAGAAGATAGTGGTTGAAGAAAAGTATCAACTAGGGAGAATAGTAATGGGTTGAATGAAAAACAAATAACAAGGAACCTATTAATAGAAATATTTCTTAGAAAACGAATATGGACCTCTCGGGGAAGGAGTTGAGATATATATATATATATATATATATATATATATATATATATATATATATATATATATATATATATATATATAATTAAGGTGTATGGAAGAGGCCCTAGGAGTTAGACCAATTAAGAGAATCATAAAGAAAAAAGCATAAAAAAGTCAATTTGAAGTTTAGAAAGCCTTTAAATGGGGTGAAATGAATGTTCAAATGATTTATATCAAGAAGGATCAAAAAGAGGTTCAGAAAAAGTGAAGAAAGTCCGTAAAACAAAGTCATAATAATAAGAGGAAAAAATTACGAAGATGTTAATAGTTGAATCTTTGCAAATTGAGGAATCTTATTAGGTATAAAAAAACATGTTTTCAAGTTGAAATATAGAAAATGAATTTTAAATACCCCCCATTAGCTAATATGGGTAATGAAGGAAATGGTGGTGTTATTAAGACCATTATTTGTGCACCTGAAGAACCCAAAGGTTCCTTAGGGAACCAAATTTTATTTGGTAATTTTCTTATCAGTTAACTCACATGAAAGGAAGTTAGTAACAAGTGGGCACATTAGTTGGAGATAATGAAGCAATGAGTATATATTGAGATAAACAAGGAAGAAGAACCTCAAGCAAGGTTGGGCCAATTTAAGGGTAACATAGTATGTTGACAACAATGTAGGGTCATAGATTGAGGAAAATTTCTATGTAGAGTGTTAGAAATGTGTTTCCATTGATGGAAAAGGTGAAGAAGATAAAAGAAAAAGCAGATATGGTTGCAAGAAGAATGAAGATTAGCTCAAAGAATGGAAAATGCAAGGATGGGGAAGGTGCAGTTACCTTGAAGCCAATTTTAGTGCACCAAATCATCTCAAAAGGACTTGAAACCCACTCAGATGGATAGAGATCTAAAAGAGCTTTCTAATGGTATATGGAATTTCAAAAAAGGCTTCCTGTATTAAACGTTATTTCTAGTCAAATTCAGTAAACCCAAAGTCAAAAAAGAGCAAAGATAATTTGTTAAAGGACTGATTTGAGAGCAACTTAAGTTTGGAATTATATCCAAACATAGTGGAATATTTTAGCGGAGAAACAAAACAAATGTTTGTGTTATTATTAGCGAGTGGGAGTGCCCATTTAACACGTAAACCCAGTGAAGTTTCCCTATATGATATCAATAGTGTGCATAAAGGGAACAACTTGTATAACATAACCCTAGGCGGAGGTGGACAGTCCACATAGTAAGGAAAAAATATTTTATTTGCATAGTTCAACAGCATGTGGTCCCCATAACCATGTCACCCCGAGAGGACTTCCTGGGAAGAAAAAAAGGTGCATGCACAAGGATTATGCCGTAACGTAGGGTTGGGGAACATGGTGAAAGGACAAGTGTTGCAGTAGTTAAATATGTGTAACACCTTTATGCACTAGAATGGGTCGGCAAGTAATTTTGGCATTTATGCCAAATAAGGAATAATGCTAAAGTTTAAAACTAGCATTTGCCCCTAAGGGTGCAAAGGTACACCAAAGGAGTAGACTTTGTATTAACTCTTGTGCCTATCAAAGAGTTCGGCCTGGTCGTGCGTGTTTTGTTTGAGATTAACAATTGACATTTTCAAATAAATTAAATGTTAAAAATAATGGAATACTATTTATAGTTTAAATATATAAAGAATTTTTTTATTTTTAATAATTATATGTTAGTTGATTCAAAACTCATAACATCAGTTACCTTATTTTATAAGTAATTTTATTTAAGTTTAGAAAAAAAAAAAAAGAATAATATATATATATATATATATATATATTAAATAAATTAGAAATAAAAATATAAAACATATAAAATATAAATATAAATATAAATAAAAATAAAAACTAATAAAATGAAAAAATATAAAAATAAACGAATAAAAATAAAATCAAAGGCAACTCTTCTAACTGTAGGAACCTCTTTCAAAGATTGTAAAAGTCCCAAGGCCTATGCAATAAAGCAACCACACCATATAAAACCCTTATATATATCTAATACGATGTGACCCAACTTGCATATAATACTATATCAATATATCGTCACGACCTCCGTTCAAATGTTGAAACATCACGATATGGTTATTCACATAATTATATTAACCCATTCCATTATTACTATGACATCAAGTTTTAATTAAACACTATGGCTTCGTTCGAAAGGCTATATTAATTTTATTCACATAATTATATTAACCCATTCCAGTATTACTATGGCATCAAGCTTTAATTAAAAAAATTAAAATATTTATAATCTAATAAATTATTAAAAAAACAAATAAATTTTAAATATAAAAATTAAATTAAAAAATGTATATACTAAACTTTATTAAATTTAAAAAATCATTAATATTAACATTAAAAAAATAAAATTAAAAAAAAAAAAATTTAATAAATAAATAAATTTTAAAATAGAAGAAAAAAAAATTAAAAAAAATAAATTAATTAATTAAAAATATAAAAGGGGAAAAATAAATAAATTTAAAAATAAAAAAATTAAAAAATTAAAAAAAAAATAATTTTTAATATAAAACTGAAAATTAGATAAAAAATTTTAAAAAATTAAATTTTAAATGTTAAATTTATTTAATTAAAAAAAAAATAAAAAATTTCTCCCATAAAATCATATCCAAATGCTTCCAAACTGTCAACAAGTATAAAAATGCTAAACAGACATGCTTCTTTATTAATTCTAAGATTGTTAGCTAAAACGATGCTTTAATCCTAAACGTCAGCAAACACCTGGAAAGTAAATCCTTGTAAATCAAACCTTTGCTGCTATGAATCCAACGTTTTCAATCAATCAAGCAGATGGCGCCATTGATTTGCAAATATTGAATCAAAAGAAAGCTAAATTGGACCCACGACACACGATAATATATTAAAACATAAAAAACTGTGAACAAAATAGAGCAGAGCGCCTTGAATTCGTGAGTTACACAGCAAATCTACAAGATCTTTAACCATTTATGATGCCACAAACTCTTCAAATATCATTTAATTGCCAAGATTTAAACAAAACCCCTGATCGGCAAATGCAAAGCAATACAGTAATCAGAGTTTCTCAGAGCAAGAAAGAAGGCGATTCGGGCCAAATTCTATACCGTGAGAATCAATGAAGCTTCGGCGCTTAAAAAGAGACCAAATGTGGACGAAATTGAGCGACATTTATATCTACCGGGGTTAAAATCTGCACCAAAGAAGCTCACGAGCCTCATCTCTAACGGCACCGCGGCTTAGAAGTTACAGATTGATCCAAATCTTTATATAAATTGCTGCAATATTCAAAACCTCGAAATGACCGGAAAATATTGACCGGAAGGAGCAGTTCCGCAGCGTGCGAGGCGTAGTTACTTGAAGTTCGAACGAAATAATTAAAAAAAGTAATTAAATAAGATATTAAAATTTATCAAATAAAATTAAAAAAATTTAAATTAGTTTAAATTAAGGTGGGTCCTATATGATATATTCAACGGAGCGTATGCGTATTAAGGATTGGAGTTAGCAATCAAAGGTTTTTAACGCTGATTAGAACCCGTGATCAGTGCACCCATCCGATGGTCAAAACGACGTCGGATCAATTCGAAAGATCTGACGGGTGAAATCAATATCGTGCGAGTTACTTACACTATCGTTAACTCGCGATGAGGGGGTTTTCCAAAATTGTTCAGGGACACACGTCCCTCAATCTATGGAATCGCTCCAATTTCTGAAATACAACTTACCACCTTTGTGCCTCGCGATATACTGTCGGCTTTCCAACTCTTGGTTTCACTGGATTAACCTCCGAGCAGCTCTGAATGTGATCAATGCTCGATCTATTAGCCCTTAGATCCGACGTCCTCCATTGATATCACGTTGTCTCTTCAACCTGACCTTAACACCTCCAACGAATGCGAAGAGAGCAGTTTTAGGCTCGTGACGTGGCGATCTTCCACTGGATCACGTGAATTTTAAGTGGTTTCACATCCAGGCAAAGGCGGGGTGGAATGAGCGGTTTTGGGTTTGCAAGTCCGTCCTGGTTTTGAACAGTAATTGACTGGAGGTTCACTGGGGTTACTGCAAACTTGTGTGATCACTCTAGTTTTCTTATCTCGGGGTTCTAATTCAGGTCAGGTTCTCAATTGACAGTAAACGCACACAGTTCTTCTATGGGCGGGGTTTCTTCTACTAACAGGTCACAGCTCTTACGGCAGACAGCATTACAACCCGCGCTCCTTCAATAGTTAACAGAGCCTACATCCAATGCTTGCAACGAGGCTCAATGCTCCCATTCGTGACCATTTGCAGGGGCCATAAAGATCTCGCTCTCCGACGCTCTCGCGGGAGGCTCAAGGTTGTTGGAAGAGCGAGTGTGGGTATAGACAATGTGGATCTGCAGGCAGCCACTGAGTTCGCAATTTCTCATCAACAAAAGCCGAGCTAGATAATGGAAGAAGCTTTTGAGTTGTTAAAGGGATGTGGTTTTACCCACCCCTAACCAGATTCGAGGGCTGGTCCTTTGCAACGCTCGTTTTTTTAATTTTTTTTACAGAGAAAAAGAACCCTAAAGCATAAACTCAACTTCCTTTGGACTTCGATGAACAAAGAGAAAATTGCCATATTTCTTTGAACTGGTGCGGATACTTCAATTCCAGTGAGCAAGGTATAAATCTGCAACTGCATTTTTGCAAAATTTGGGAATTGAGTGTGAAGTATAGTTTGGTATTTAATTCTACTATTATTGCCATGGTTGTTGGCGTTGCCCTAGAGAAGTTGAACCTGCATGTCTACTCGAGATTCGTGTAGCACTCTCGCTTTTTAGGACCAAACATGCGCTGAAAATGGCGAAAAAACTTATTTTAAAAATTGTTCCTCAAAATTTGGAAATTTGGGACTGATCCGTGGGAAGCTCAAAATAATCAATTCGCACAATAATAAATAAATTGCGATGGAGGAGTCATTGTTCTGCCCATGAGGAGGGAATAATTTTTATTTTCCAGTGAAATTGTTGATAGCATTAAAATGCAAAGCTTATGTATGTATGGAAAGAATTTTACTGATCCGACACTTTGATTTAACATGTCTCAATATCTTTTGAAGGAATCTTGTTTCTGCAAATACATTTGGTTGTGAAGCCTCTGGATAAAACGTATACATTCACTCTTCCATAAGAGAGGCAACATTTATAGATTTTTCCGCTAGTTGGTCTGATTTGAAAAGCGTGTTGGATAGGTAATCCAATTCCTACAGGCACTGGTGTGGCACTTTGCAATGCACCTCATCTCTATGGAATTGATCCGTTGACCGCACCATGGCTTCTGCGTGAAGACAGCTAAACCACCATCGTTTCAAATAAATAATAATAATAAAATGATCCATTGACCGCAACGTGGCTTCTCGGTGAGGATAGCTAAACCACCGTTGTTTCAAAATAAAAATAAAAAAAGTTATTAAGATCCAACGCAACCCTTTAGGTAGAACAGATGTGCAATTTAAAGTAAATGACAAATCGCATTGTAGTTAATCATGACGTAGCATGACACTGTTCAAATTCTGTCAGTAACGACGAATCTCTACAGTGTCGCTACAAAAATCCCCACAATAGATAACACCTTCGGTGTAATAAACATGCATGAATGATTCGACAACCCTAATAGTGGAAAGAACATATTTGGAGGAAAATTTGGTAGTTTGGATAAGCTTGGCAATGTGCCAGATTTAGAGAGACACCACTAAATTCTGAAAATTTCCATAACAGTAAAATTGAGCGGTTAAGCTCATTTTTTCTAATAGAAAAAGGTGAAGAGAGTTAGAAGTCTTGAAGAGCATATTCTGATGACTTGAAAGAAGAAATACAAAGGAAAAAAATAAAGATTCATGAAAGCATTAAAGTGCAAAATAACTTAATTTAAAGAATTAAAAATATCAATTATAATTCTATAAAAGCATAATTGAAATTGGAATATTAAAACGATGAATGTATGAGTGAGTGTCTGAGATGGATTGATGTTGTTGAGGTGTTTGATTTTTTGTTTAGTAATTAGAGATTGTTGAAGGTGTTTTTATCGTGGTTTTGGTGATTGATTGAAAAGAGAAGTTTATTTGTTTATGTAAGGAAGTGGGCTTCATGTTTTGAGTATAAAAATTGTATCAAAAATGAATCATTGAGGTTAGGAAAGTTGTAGCTTGCAAGGTAGGTATTGTAGCTCCTTCCAACAATTGCTGGTAAAAGTTAGGGGTTGGAGTTCCTTTCAATAATAGCTAATAAACTAGATGTTGTACCTCCTTTTAGTTGTAGTCGATAAATAAGGGAATAGTTCCTTCCTACTGGTTTTAGCTAGATAACTTTGTAACAACAAGTTGAGGCTTTCCATTATGAATTAAATTGGAGAATTAATTTGAAGAATCATTGTGTACTATTTCTGCTACTTATGTTGAATTTTTCCATTCTGCTACTTATGTTGAATTTTTCCATGCTCATCTAAATAATTGCTGAAATATTTCTTAGTGCCCTAATATCTTGTACAAGTGAAAGAAAATTGTTAAATTTCTTACAATACTTGTAGAAATTTGAATAACTGTTAAATTATTCACCGAGATTATCCTGATCACACACTATTTGAGCTTCATGCATAATACATAATCTCTTCTACTATTGATCATTAATTGCAGAAATATAAACAATCGCATGCGCACATTAAAACCATAAACAATCACACATATAAACACAGTATTTATGGGAAAGCTTAAAGTTGAAAACTCCCAACTATCTGTATATTATAATGATAGAGATCATGTAACAATCATTGTACAAACTCCTCACAAGCTCTCAGTACAATCTCCAATTGTTACACACTACACAAGCTCAGATCTAGAAAAACACATGCTCCAATCTGCTCCACCTGTTAGCCTACCTCTACTGCACAATCCAAGATGAATAATGGCCCTAACTGAGTTTGAATCCACCTGGTGTGTACTACACAATCCTCATTGGCATCTCCATCAATGTGTGGTGCAAACTCATGCACCAGTATAGTCACAACTGATATTCACACTGCTCTTTCACCTACCTCTTCACTGGTCTCCACTGAAACCGTCCATGCACTGAAGTTAACTGATGTATTCTTTAGTTGATTTATGAGTTAATAAATAGTGAATTAATTAATAATTAATTCACACCAATCTCACTAGTGTATCAATCAGTTAGACTAGATACAACTAGCTCAACTATGTTTAACTGAGTTAAACTGAACACAACTCCACTAACTTCCTCAATCAACTCCACCAAACTCTATCACATGAGTTCTAACTAAAGTCTCCATGCAATAGCTCCACTTAACCCTCAGGAATAGCGTAATTCATTCTGTCAGCTACATGTGCCACTTCTGTGCACTTAACTGAAGTGCTCCAAGAGGATAAGATAATGTTTAGAGTCCAAATATTATTAAGAGCTAATAATATTATCCATATCTATTTTTAGACTGCCAATCTAAAAATAGATTCTGCCCAATATGTCTAAAAATAAAGTCCATATATTTTTCCAACTTGACCAACCATCCACAAATAGCATCCTGCAACTCATAGAATATGATCGACATGTCTAAAAATAGACATAGTCTAAAAATAGACTTGCGCCAAAAATAGCCTGTGGGCCCACTTAGTGAAGGCGACTTCTTTCCACTATGCTCATCATCTTGTTGCAATCTCAACACTCCTCTCAACAACTCAAGATATGGATTATACGCAACCCCTATCCTGCCCCTGTGGTATTCGAATTTTCTCCTGGTGAGCGCCTTCGTCAAGATATCAGCATCCTGATCCTCCGTAGGAATGTATGAAAGTAACATGACCTTCTGCTGCACACAATCTCTGATATGATGATATCGGATGTCAATGTGTTTGGATCTATCATGAAATACTGGATTAACCGAGAGTTTGTTGCAACTCTGATTATCACAATAAATCACAGTGGGATCCAAGTGTGAACTGAACAACCCAACCAGGATCTTCCTCATCCATATAGCCTCACATGCAGCCAAACTTGCTGCCATATACTTGGCCTCTGCTGAATTGAGTGCCACGGATCTCTGCTTCCTATTGTACCAAGAAACTGTTGTCGACCTGATACTGAAAATCCCTCCAGATGTGCTCTTTCTATCCGTTGGGCTCCCTGCCCAATCTGCATCCGTGAAGCCACATAGCCACACCTCATCCGACTGTCTGTACCATAATCCATATCCCGATGTGCCTCTGAGATAATGCAATACATGCTTGCCTGCCTTCCAGAAGAGCTTGGTTGGCTTAACCCGCAACGAGGCTGGTTAACGACGTAGCATATATCGGGTCGTGTATTGACCAGATACATAAGCGACCCCACCAACTGTCAATAGACAGTGGCATCCACTACCTCCGCTGAAGTAGCAACCTCATTCCTCCAACCACCAGGAAGAGGAGTGTCAACAGGCTTGCAGCCTTACATGTTGAACCTCTCAGTCATAGGTCAAGACATACTTACACGAGAAACAAACGATTCATCATCGCATTTGTAAATTCCAATCCCAGGAAATAATGGAGGAGGCCCAAGTCCTTCATCTCAAACTCTCTAGCAAGATCCTCCTTGCATGAAAGTATCAACAACTCATCACCCGTCAAAATCAGATCATCTACATACAGTACAATGATCAGCAACTTCCCCTCCACCACAATTTGGTATAGGTTAGGATCCACCTCACTCTTGGAGAATCCAAGTCGGGGCAAACAACTATCATCACGTGTATACAATCCTGAGGCTGTTTCCAACACAGAAGCACGCTCTCTTGGCCACGCACATCTTGGAGCTCCTTCTTTGAAGTCTTGGAAACCTTGAGGAGGCTGCCTGTGTTACCTCCTCCTCAATCTCCCCCCATTGCGCGGTGACACCGATCTTCACATCCATCTGATGAATGTGCCACCCCATCTGCGCTGAGAGAGCAAGAATCGTCCGTATGGAAGAATACCTTGCGACAGGTGCAAAGGTCTCCTCATAATCGATCCCCTCAATCTATGAAAATCCTCGGGCAACAAATCTTGCCTTGTACTTCTTCACACTCCCGTTAGCTGCCTGCTTCACTTTGTAGATCCATCTCGAACCCACCACTGATTTCCCTTCCGGTCTCGGGACAATCTCCCATGCACTGTTTCTGACAATCGAATCATACTCTTCCACCATGGCATCTACCCATGCGAAATCCTCCATAGCTTCCTCGAAAGAGGATGGCTCTGTCATGATACACTTTCTCATAAGAGCCATGTATCCAGTATACCGGTCAGGTGACTGTCTCTATCTGCGCTGTGATGTAGGTGCTCCTACAACCTTCTCTGCATCTTGAGCCAGTCGCTCAGCTTCTGTAGTGCGCTTCCGCCCTCTGACGGTTGGCGCTGCATGAGAGGTCTCTTCAACTCCATGAACCTCATCTTGTGGCTGATCCACATCCTGAGACTCATCCTTAGGAACTAATAGCTCCCCATCTACATGCAAGTGTGGCTCCCTCTCAAGCGACCACTTCATGGCTTTCTCCTCCTGAAATTTGATATCCCATCGCACAATAGTCTTACGACTGTCTGGCAAATACACATGATAGTTGTGGGGCGTATCAGTGTACCCAAAAAATATCCCAACTTCTGTGGTCGGCTCCGGCTTCTTCCTGGCATCCTTCGTCACATGAATGTAAACAGGTGAACCAAAAATCCTCAAATGGGAAATATCAGGCTTCTTACTAGAAAACGCCTCCTCGGGTGTACTCATGCTAGGTATCTTGTGAGGACAACGGTTCTGCACATATACTGCAGTATTGCATGCCTCCGCCCACAAGTGAATGGGTAGGCCCTGATCATGGAACATCGCTCGTGCAGCACCCACGATCATTCTGTTCTTCTGCTCAGCAACCCCGTTTTGCTATGGGTTGTGAGGTCCTATGAGCTCTCTTCGAATTCCTTCTGCGCTGCAAAAGTCCTTGAATTCGCCAGAGATGAATTCACCACCATTGTCACTCCTAAGAGCCTTCACCTGCTTCCCCGATTCTTTCTCAACCAGTGCCTTGAACTCACAGAAATTTTAGTATGTCTCGCTCTTCTTACGCATGAAGAAGATCGACATAGAGAATCATCTTTGACAAAGATCACATAGTACGTGTGCTTTGCTGTCGAAGCTACTGAGAAAGGTCCACACACGTCTGTGTGAATTCTCTCAAGGATCGTCGTGGCGTGACTATCCTTCTCGTGAAAGGTGGCTTTCACAAATTTTCCCAAGGTACATCCCTTGCACTGATCTGACTGCGCAAGAGTGCCTTTAGGAAGCCTAGTAGAAATCTGCTGCAGTATCTTCAAGGCTCCATGGTGAAGGTGGCCCAATCTCCGGTGCCACATCTCGCCATCATCCTGGCTCACCACTCCTTCTGCCTTGCACCGCCATTGTTGCGTATCTATAGAGAATGGCTGGTTAACTCGAACCCACATCCTCCGGGTCTCACCGATTGCCTTCTTTGTGCGAGAAGAAAGCCTTTCCCTCGCTAAAGACAACATCATATCCCTTGTCTTCTAACATCGCCTGAGAGATAAGATTCTTCTTCAATCACGGAACATGCATCACTTCCTTCTATACGAAGGTTTTGAAGGTTGCAGACTCCCTCTCAAGAAAGATGGTACCGATACGGTTGCCTTTGTATCTACCATCATCGCCCATCTCGATGTGCACTCCAAGATCTTTCTCATCCAGATCAGTAAACAAATCTTTGTCTCCGGTCATATGAAAAGACACACCACTGTCAAGAAACCACACTGAACCCATCATACTTGAGACCAAGCATGCGATCAGTGAAAAATATAGCTCAAACTGCGAGGCTAAGGCCTCTCCAGCTGCAGATCCAGCAGCCTGCTTATTTTTCTTCTTCTGCGGACAATTTGTGGCATAATGTCCGTGTTGGTGACAGTGAAAGCACTTCACCTTGGACATGTCCTGCGTCTTGCCTTTCACACTGGAATGAGAAGCTTTCTTTCTCTTCCCCTTCTTTGCTTTTGCATCCAAAGCAAAATTCTCTTCATCAGAGTTCTTTGATGAAGATCAGTCCCTGGTACTTCGCCTTATCTCCTCTTGCACAAGATCTGACCAAAGTCGCTCCCATCCTGGAAATTTCTTTCGACCGTTGACAGAGTCCTGATACGAATGCCAACTCTTCGGAAGCCCAAGGAGAGCCAAGCTCACCAATTCCTCATCATCTAAAATCACCCCCACACTTCCCAGCTCATCCCTGCATTGGGTGAACTTCGTGAGGTACTTGGGCATACTATCGCCTTTCTCCATCTTTATGTTTCTGAGTTTATCCTTGAGCACCAACTTCCTCTTGTCGCTCTTGCTTTGGAATAAATTTGTCAAGGCTTTCCACATCAAGAATGGAGAAGCCTTACCATGAAGGCTGGACACTATGTGATCCTTCACACCCTCCAACAGAATCCTTCGACACTTTGTTGTCTTATTTTGCCATGCGTAAAGTACGGCAGCATCAGTAGAAGTAGGCTTTGGGACTTCAGCATCCATGAACTCCTTCAACCCATTGTCATCTAGCACCGCCTCCATCCTATCCTTCCATGCAATATAATTCGAGCTTCCCTCAAGGGCATACTCCAATCGCAATCCGTTGAAAGACATCTCAACTTCGACACCAAGAAAACACTGCCGCAAATTCGAATTCCACCAGCACAAAACTCAACCGCTTCAATGTTTTGCAATTGCTCCAATGATCAATATCGTTCTGATACCATGTAGAAATTTGAATAAGCATTTAAATGATTCCATAGAGATTATCCACGATCACACACTATTTGTAACTTCATGCATAATACAGAATCTCTTCTACCATTGATCATTACATGCGAAAATAAAATCAAATGCATGCACACATTAAAACCACAAACAATCACACATATGAACACAGTATTTAATGGGAAAGCTTAAAGCTGAAAACCCCAACTATCTGTATATTATATTTCATGGAGATCATGTAACAATCATAGTACAAAGCTCCTCACAAGCTCTCAGCACTACCTGGAATTGCTACACACTATCAAGCTAGATATAGCAAAACACATGCTCCAATGTTGCTCATGATACCTTTGCCTCTCTGCGTAATCAAGCTGAATAATGGCCTTGCGACTGAGTTCGAATCCACGTATTGTCTTTGCGCAATCCTCATTGGCATCTCCATCAATGTGGGTGCAAAATCATGCACCAGTATAGTCACAATTGATAGTCACACTACTCTTTCACCTACCTCTCCACTGGTCTCCACTGAAACTGCCATGCACTGTAGTTAACTGTTGTATTGTTCAGTTGATTAATGAGTTATTATTTGTGAATTAATTAACTAATTAATTCACTACACTCTCACTAGTGTATCATTCAGTTAGACTAGATACAACTAGCTCAACTAAGTCTAACTGAGTTAAACTGAATACAACTCCATAACTTCCTCAATCAACTCCACCAAACTCGTACGGAGTTTTAACTAAGAATCTCCATGCGATAACTCCAATTAACCCTCGGGGAATAGCGTAATTCCTTACGTAGTTGCGTGTGCCATACACATTGCACTTATTTCGAAGTGCTCAAGAGGATAAGATAATGTTTAAGAGTCCAAATATTATTAGGCCCCCACAATAATATTCGACATATCTGTTACGGAAATCGGCAATCTAAAAATAGATTCCACCCAGTATGTCTAAAAATAGAAGTCCATCTATTTTTCCGACTTGACCAACCATCCACAAATAGCATCCTGCAACTCATAGAACATGATCCATATGTCTAAAAATAGACATAGTCTAAAAAGAGACTTTGCGCCAAAAATAGCCTGCGGGCCCACTTAGTGAAGGTGACTTCTTTCCACTAAGCTCATCATCTTGTTTCATTCTCAACAATACTAATTTAAATTCCTCTCAGTATTGTTCTAGTTTCTAACATAGTGAAAAGAGACTTCCAAGAACTCCGAATGAGAGAAAAAATAAGCAGTTTGTAACACCCCCAATTCATGTGATTGAATTTCAAAGTTAGATACTTGAACTTTAATCCTAAGGGGAGTGGACCCCAAAGGATAATTATTTTGTGAATGTAATTAAACATTTAAATGAGGAAATGAATAAAATAATGTGGTGCGGATTGACCAAAATGAGATGATGAGATCACTTGCTAAATCCATGAGGATGGATGAGGCAAATATTTCCCCACAATCTTTCAAAAATCCTTGAAAGAAAGTAAGTTTTAAATTTAGATTTTTGAGGAAAAATATGAATTCCCCCAATGATGAGGAAAGTAGTTGGGAAGAGGTAAAAAGCTGGAAAAGCTGAGGAAAAGCATAAAACAGCTTTAAAGAATCCCTAAATTGGGAATCCTAGGCAAACAGGAAGAAAAGCATCCTGAGATTCTGGACGCAAAATTAGAAACATGCTTTGGGGAACAATAGCTTAAATAAGTTGCTCTTGTACAGATTAGAGGTTTATTTGTTTTAGGAGGTGATCTTAGCTCGGGGGTGAGTTCTGGGAGACAGAAGGACTCTAAGGTTGGGAGGTTGGTCGACTACATGAGTGGTATGTCTCTGAGTTAAATTGTCTTCCTGCTTATTATGGTATGAATTGGCTACATATAAAAAAAAAAATTAATTCTAAGGTATTAAAATTATTAGTCTACATTTAACAGAATTAATCATAAGGCAGTAACCTGATAATTCTGTATGGTTGTAGAGAAAAATCCTGTAAGGTAGAATCCAACAGAAAGTCTAAACCAAGGTTGGTTTAAATCTGAGGATACTTAGTTCTTCTCAGGAAAAAAAATTTGTGATTTAACTTTAATCTGCTTCTGTTTCCTAGCATGATTCTAATATGTATCTACAGGAGAGAGAAATTGAATTCCCTATATTATACTAAAAAATAGTAGGAAATGAATTGAAACTTATACTGTGTATGAAAGAATAGAAGGAGAGACTCTATAAACTGACCTTAGGGTCAGCATACCATTCAAATATAATCCAGAAAATTAAATGGTCTAAAACAACAAGGTTGCATGTAAGCCACACTTATTATAGCAGAGGAAAGGAGCTAAATATTTACAAAAGGATTGAACATAGACAGTGGCCTTATGAAACCACTCTAATATTATATCACAGAAAGTAAATACATAGAGTGAAGAATTAATTCTTTCATAGTTGTGAAGTAAAGAGCAGATAGTTGAATTATTTCCAACAGTATACACATTTACAGTTAATGTAACTACTAATTCCCTTGACCAAGAGAAGCAGGGAATAAATCCCCAAACACATAACCAGCTCTATAGAAATACCTACCACCATATATCTAGATAGGCAAGAGCTATAAATAGATATAGGAAAATAAGAAGAAGATTTCATTATAAATATATAACCTTGGAAAATAAGGAGAATATTAGTCCTGGTACTTCATACCTATTAACTATATGTGTATAAATGAGAATGGACTCACAATTCCATGCATGCCATTTATATGCATAGACAGACAATTGTAAAATAAGTTCAGTGTAACCATGAACAGAGGGAAATTGTAAATATGATACTGGTACCAGTGTAGAGATATCTAGCTACAGAAAATAATTAACGAAATACATCAGAAGAAGAGATAAAATTTAATATGACTTCCCAGAAATTTTGACGAATGTAACTGAGGAATCTGGAACAACGTTAGTGTTGCAGAGAACCACATAACATACACTTACTGTGCGGAAAAAAAGAGAAATTTCATGGTATTACATTATATACCCGACGCAAACAGTCCATATAAAGTTACACTGTAGCATTGCCATAGCGAATTCACCATCAGAAAGTAAGGAATACACATAGGTATGTCCAAAATTATCATAATACACGCTGAGCCTATCAAGCTAGGGTATGAAAATCGAAACCCTTATCTCAATAAAACAAATTTAAAAGAGCGCCACATAGGAATGACACAGATTAACAATACGACTCTGACAGAGTCTCGTTCCTCAAGGAACACTGAGTAAAATCATAATAGCGCAATGATTCGGCGTTTGATGAAACAATGCAACAGGAGAGGGAGAGTATTCCCATAGTGTAATATCCCCTTTCTTGATCCCGTCAAAGTGGATAGAATTGACCCATGGTATTGACCCATGGCATTTCTTGATGGTATTTTCCCATGGTATTGACCCATGGTATTGACCCGTGGTATCTCTTGTTGGTATTGACCCATCAAGCCTATAAAAGGGGAGAGGAGCTAGGCATTTAGGGCATTCTGGATTATCTACTTTATTATGTTTGGGTTGAGAACCTAGCCTGGCCAGTTCTTTTATTGATCCTAGGACGAAAACCCCGTGGTAATATTTATGTGGTGAATCCATTCAGGATTCACAATTGAGCTTCAATTTCTTATGTTTGTTGTGTTGTGTGATGTGTTGATTTATTTAGAATTTTGATATTTGGGATATTACAGTGGTATTAGAGTTGTGCATCCTGCCAGCTTGAGAATTTTACGCAAGGAACTTCGGTGAAATTTATTTTTCACCCTAGCCATTGTTTCTCACTTCGGTGATATTTATCACCCTAGTTTGATTTTTATTTTGCAGTAAATTATTCTAATGGGAGATATAAGTGAAGGGAAAATCATTTATATGTCTGTGGGTTAAATTTGTGAAAATATTTGAAGGCGTGATTGACAAAATATTCCTATGAAAAATTAATATATTATTGTTTGGGTATGGGAGAAGATGGACCGTCTTGAAGAAATTTTGAAAAACAACCAGAAAATTCTTGATTTACTAGTGAGGTTAGATGGTCCTTTAAGTAGCCATATCTCTATAGACCAAAATGATAATCAAAGCAATAACAAAATCTGCAGCAAGAATAAACTGAGGAGTAGAGGACTATGCTTTATTTGCAAGGGACCTTGGGCTCTTAACCATTCCTGTCCAGGTGATAAGAAGAAGGAAACAAAGATAGAACAAGAGGAGATTACTTCAAATCATGGGAAATATTTTGTAAATGGGTCTATTGATCTTCAGGATGGTGAGCAACATCGTGGCATTATTCAGGGAGGCTTGGAGGACAACAAACATTTGGAAGTGCATCTGGAAATTCTACCTAATGCCATTGATGAGGTTGATTCCTATACAATGGAGTTCGTAGATCCCCAGGGGAATATCCATGAAGAATATGAACAATCAAGTATAGATAAAATTCCACCAATGCATCTATGTTTGATAGTTGAAAGGGATGAACATATTGCCTCCAAAAATGAAGGAGACTTGGGAGATTTGAGTGAGGATCCAGCCATAGTGAACCAGCATGATGAGTATGATCACGAGGAGCAACATGAGAAACATAATGTGCAAAATGGACCATTCCTAGAGAATTGGTCAAAGGCTCAAGTTGAAGATGTGGTCATTGGGCATCGAGTGCAAACAGATACAGAGACAGTCAGCACGGCACTATAATTCCCAGTAGAAGACTTTCGAGAAAAGATCAAGCATTTCAAGACAGATCTTATGTTGTTGAAGCAGAAAGTCTGGACAGTCCGAGACATCGCCTTACAAGAGAACAGAAAAATTGAGGAACTCATAGGGGTATGTGCCAAATCAAAGACCAAGTTGTCTAGTGTTGAAGAACGACTCAAATCCCTCATAAGGCAGCAAGAGGAGTACGATTGGGAGTTCCAGAGCAGCACTCTACAGGAATACATAGATAAGACTTGCAACACCAACAACCCACCTTTATACATTGGGAAGAGAAGGGAAGAGTTCTCCAACTGCATCAAGTTGGGTAACCAAGTAGAGAAGCATGAATTGAGCATCGAACAACATCAACATAGTAGATTTGCAGATATTCATCCATCCCCAAGTCTGGATTGGCGAGAGATTATGAGTTGGTATTCTATCGATAGGTTGATTCTTTGGAGGATACCCACAGCCAAGGGCATATTGCAGCTTGGGCCCTTTGGTGTGGACAACGATGGAGGGTTAAAATGGTACCATAACCCACAGGTCCTAGGATTTAGGTGGCATTGGGATCCAGGAGAATCTATTGGGGTAATGATTGGCCAAAGGATTGTTTGGGATCCAGGTAAATCTATTCCGGGAAGGATTGGTCAAAGGATTGTTTGGGATCCAGGTATTGAAGGATCCATTCAGGACCATTCAAAATGGAGGGCACATCAGATTGTATGGGATCCTGGTATCCATGTACAAATGCTTCTGTTATGGATAGAAGTGGATCGCTTGAGGACAAGCAATCTTTGGGCGGGAGGATTTGTAATATCCCCTTTCTTGATCCCATCAAAGTGGATAGAATTGACCCATGGTATTAACCCATGGTATTGACCCATGGCATTTCTTGATGGTATTTTCCCATGGTATTGACCCGTGGTATCTCTTGTTGGTATTGACCCATCAAGCCTATAAAAGGGGAGAGGAGCTAGGCATTTAGGGCATTCTGGATTATCTACTTTATTATGTTTGGGTTGAGAACCTGGCCTGGCCAGTTCTTTTATTGATCCCGGGACGAAAACCCCGCGGTAATATTTATGTGGTGAATCCATTCAGGGTTCACAATTGAGCTTCAATTTCTTATGTTTGTGGTATTGTGTGATGTGTTGATTTATTTAGAATTTTGATATTTGGGATATTACAGTGGTATCAAACGTCAAGGAGGCCGAGGTTAATATCCATAACTTCGGAAAGTCTCATTACTGCGTTCATAAGCAGACGAAGAGATCTTCGATTACCTGTGGAAAATAAAGCCAAGATGGGAATGAGTAATTCGAGCCATCGTTGGAAAACGAACAAACAGAGAAAATTTCTCAAATAAAAAACAAACCAAAGCAACCGAGGCGTTACCTGTGAAACAAAAATCATCTCAGGTCCTACGAGCCTCTGAAATCGAAAATTATAAACCGATTAGTGATTAAGGTGAAACTCCATATATAATAACAGGAGGAAGAAAACGTGTATAGGCAAGACGAACAACAACCTCATGACGTCCGAAGGAATGGCATTCGTTCGCCTGAAGGGACGCGAAGCACGTCAAGTGGGATGCTACACAACATTCATAACATAAACTAGTTAGCATTTCATGGAATCGATAGAGGAGTATAGTCGAGAATAAACTGGAAATGGAATATAATGATAATTTTTCACCGAGGGTATCATAGAACAAGCCCAAAACGAAATGCATTCAGCTGAGGATCGTAGGCAGATTTCCTCAGAGCCGACGGTTAACCAGATATGTGCAACGACCTTGATTTTTACTCATACGAGCGCGAAAAACAAATGCATAAACCATTACCTGGTGTTGTCGCAGAGGAGAAGGCATGCCAGAGCTCTTCTTCGTGGACTAAGGACAATAAGCCTCTGAGGAATAAGAACCTTGCAGACGAGGAGCTACAAAACCAAACAAATAACGCGGAAACTGTCTCTAACCAAAAACGAAGGCTTATATAATTCCTCGACAGACCCAGGAACCCTAATATGAAAGAATCGCCATCGTCCACTTGGCGAAATCGTCAGAGCCAAGCCACGGATTGAGAGGTTGGCAAGTGACATTAAAACTGTCGTATAACATTTATGGTGTTCAGATCCGGATTTAATTCCAGGCGTCCTATTCACATACAATGGAGAGTTATGTAAGCCGAGTAAGCCACATCGACGTGGATCCTCCATGTGAACAAACGAAAGGATAAACCATACAACGCCACCCTATTTATCATAGCATCTGATGTGGAGAAGGATTACCTCGCAGCCACGAACACATAAACTCGAGTTGAATGGGGTTACACGCTTTACGTGTAGATGGATCACGAAATTGAAGTTTCATATCTACACATTGATTAAAAATCTTATGTACAATGATATGTTGTCATATCAACGCAGACGTGCATATTAATATGACTTCATATGACCGCCGACGCCTAAGAGAGTCGGTCTCATAATAAGATGTACATTGCATTTTATCAAAAGTCAATACCCAAGGTCGATACAATTAATTGATAGAAAGGTTGTGACCATGTATAGTGGAAAAGGGTCGGGAATGCTCGTAGGCATAACCCTTTCCAAACCATAATATATAATGCATGCGAAGGGTTAACTATAGATTAAATTATAAGTGATATAAGTGACAACCAAGCAAAGGTTAATATGATGTGTGAGACTTCTATAGAGAATTTAAACATGTAAAAATTTCTCCATACTTGGGAGCTAGAATAACATAAGGCAAGGAGAAGTAATAGAGGGTTTATTTGAGTTATGATGTTATGATGAAAAGTATCATGATAAAGAGAAGTAGAATTTCATAATAAACCTATGCGTAAAAGCCTGAATTTCGTGAAGATTTTTTTTTTTTTTTTTTTTGTGAAATTTGGAGGTGTGACACAGTTGGCCTTTGACTTCCTGTAAAAGTTGAAAAGAGATGATCATTCCAAAATCATTATTTTTTACCTAAATATGAGAAATTCCTATAAGACATTACTACTAGAGTAATTGATTCGTAAACTACCAAGAAAAAACACCCTACCATTCTTTTACAACATATCCACCTTATATTATCTTTTGCGTTCCCTTCCCCACTTTGGAGGTGTGCTAGTATTCCCTTCCCCCACTTTGGGGGTGTGCTAGTATTTGCTTAGACAACGGTTACAATATTTAGGAGAATAGCAGGACGTCACTCACGTCTTTCCTTTGTTTTTGTATATGCTCGTTGGTCTCCTTACCAGTCATAATTCAAGACACCATTCCTTAAGGGAGCGTGGGTCGAGGAGAATGAAGAGGCCACAATGAACCTTATGGCTCGTGGGTCTAGCAAGTAGCCTATGAGGTCATTGGTATTTACGGTGAGTAGACATCCCTAATTAATACACATCAAAGAACAAATTGCCACCGATGACACTGAAATTTGAACTTACAAGGGTATAATGAACAACTGGGACATTGATGAGGAGAAAGGAAATTAGATATTAGATATAAGGAATTTACGAACCCAAGATATCAAGTATTAAAAGACAGTGGAGCTTTATTAACATTGGGATGATTTTGTAAGAAATACATGAATCTTGAAAATAAGTTCTGCTACAAGAGCATGAAGTCATGCTCCAACTAAAAGAAATCAACTCCAACACTTCCTCCTCTTAACCATGGTCAAGCATGTTGGAACCATAAGCCCTCTCCTAGTACTAAAAGAAATCAACTCCAACACTCTCTCCTGTTAACCATGGTCAAGCATGATGTTGCAGATGGGAACCATAAGCCCTCTCCTAGTACCAATTTCCATACAGTTGACTAATAGTTAGGATGTTTAGACTTTTAAAATTTTGAAATATTTTTTTATAGATTTTATTGTTTTCAAATCTATATTTATATTGGTAGTCTTTTCAAATCTATATTGCTATCTAATGAGGTAGTTTCCTAATCTATATTGCTATTGCTAAATTTGTTGGAAAAACAATGGACATTTGGGCTAGATTTTCATAAAATATGGGAAAATTTTAAAAAAATCTCAAGATTTTGGATGCCCCAAGGTTTTTCATGGTGTTGAATCTATTTCCACCATCAAAAACAAGATTCACACTCCTACTATTAATTTTTTTGGGGAAAATTTGGCTAGATTCAGACTAACTTTTGCATCGGGAAAATTTGCCCCTTAATAAAGTCATTTATAAATATTTATGTAAATATAACTTTAAAACTAACCTAAAATTATTATATTTGGATGTATAAAAAATTTTAATA
Source organism: Pinus albicaulis (assembly GCA_034641835.2). Classification (NCBI taxonomy): domain Eukaryota; kingdom Viridiplantae; phylum Streptophyta; class Pinopsida; order Pinales; family Pinaceae; genus Pinus; species Pinus albicaulis. The sequence continues at coordinate 36,127 of JAXQQM020065972.1, forward strand.
TACGTTTTTATTATTATTTAATTTCTATCCATATATTAATTATTTCAATAAATCTCTTTATCTTGAAATATAATTTCCAAAATTTTAATTTCGTTATAAATAATTATTATAGATGATAAAGATTTAAGATTCTAGTCAATTAACTTTAAAACAATAACATTAAATAGTTATATTATTTTTTTTTAATTAAATTATATAAATATTATATTCTTCATTATTTAATTAAAAAAAATATTATTTTAAAATAAAACTTTGTTCATTACCCTTTGAGCGAGTTTGATTCATGTTGCGATGTAAAACGTTAAAATTTTGAAACACAACATTGAAATGTGCAGAAATGAAATTACTCGATTTCTACAACATTATGGAATCAAAATTTCATGTCGGTAGTGTATAACGGAGGGAACATAACAGCGGGATTTTCCCAAAAGGAAAATCGTAAATCTGTGTGGTCTAATTATTGTTTTAGAAATTTTAGTTTTAATTGGAGTTGTTTATTGAGGTGGAGGAATTGTTTGGACTTTTAAAAGTGGTTAGAATTTGGGCAAATTTTTTAAAGAAATCTTGTAATTACAATGTTTGAATCATGTTTTTGATAGTAGAAATAGATTTAGCACCATCAAAAACTCTACAACGCTCAAAATATTAAAGTTTGCTAGCTATAATTTTAATTTACAAAAAACTCTTTAAGATTTTCTTAAAATTTTACCTAAATTTCCATATTTTTAAAGAAAAACAATCAGTTAAAATAAAACCAACCATTTTAATCGGGTGAAATAAATGTTAGAAATGTTTATATATAGATTTAATATTATAATAAATGAAATAGGGCGTTTTAATTTGGTGAAATAAATGTTAGAAATATGTATATATAGATTTAATATTATAATAAATGTCTGAGGTATTGAGAATATGAAGAGTTTAGTATTCAAATTTGTCAGTTTGTTGAATTTGTTGAATTTCTACCCAATTTTAAACCAATTTGAAAAAATAATATGAGAAAGGTGTGAATTCAATAAATCTCTACCCAATTCTGAGCCAATTCGAAAAAACAATTGTGAAAAATTCTGGCAAACGTAACGGCATAAATCTGTGCACCAATTACGCACAACGATCTAGATTCTTTGTTGGAGTCGGCATGGCCTCACATGGGAGGGATTTTAAAAGGTCACAAGACTCTGCATCTCCTGGTTTATAATAATCCTATTCTGGGAAAATGAGTCACAATAACTTAACTTAAATGACCAACTCATTCTTCTAGAAGGTCACTACATAAGATGAGTCACAATAACTTAAATGACCATCTCATTCTTCTAGAAAGTCACTGAAGATATAGATCACCGATTTATTATGCGGAATTTATTTTTTATACGACGGTCATGAACCATGTGTTATCAGTATTGCCTTTTTAATACAATATTATCATAGTTTCCATTATTCGTTGCAACACCTTTTGTGTTAAAATGATTTGTCTAAATGTAAATAATTGTAGCATGTTGTCAGCATAATTTAGAATTTCGGATTCTGTAAATTGCGTATAATCAGGATTTAGTATTGTGGAGATTTATATAAGGATTGTGTACATTTATTGTCATTGGAATTTGGGATTTTGAAAATTTAGTATAAATTATTAATACTGTGATTAAGTTGGTGTAAATTCAATTGAATATTAGAAAAACATAATATTGAAATTAATCATCAATATCAATTAATTTTTTTTTAATATTTTAATAATGAAATGAAAACAATTAGTTCTCGTTTATAGTTTTTTGCAATTTAATTTTTTTCTTATTCAAATTGATACTGAGTTGACCCTACTTTCCAACAATTTTATTGTTGAAAAGACAATGTCAAGAAACAGATGCTAGTATATTCTCACAACTTTCTCTATGTTTTTGAATGCATCACATTCCAAAATGAAATGTTTTCCCCATACTTGCAAAATGTACACACCAGTTCTTCCCAATCTTCTTTAAGTTTTTTCCATCATTGCGTTTAGCAATAGGAACCTCTGAATGTTGGCTCTCCCTTCAATGTACTCTTTTGGTTGGAGATCACACTTAGGGTTGAATACTTCAATGTAATATGTCTTCTTCTTTCTACCTGTTCTTAATTGAGCAATAAGGACCTTTGTACTCTATATAATGTTGACTCCAATATACTCTTTTTGTTGGAGATTATAGGTAGGGTTGAATTTCTTAATGTAGTACTTCTTCTTTCTACCCAACTCTTATCCTCATACCTGTTTAGGAAACTTCTCCATAACAAAATTCTTTAGCTCCTTGCTATTTGTGGGACAAACATTGAGATAGATATTTCACTTTTGCACCCATGTGTAGTTTTGTCTCATCCATGTTTTTTCTCCTTCACTCATGACTTCATTGAAGATTACATTAGGCACTCTCATTTGTTGCATTCTTTTTAGATATCTTATGAGCCCCACCATAGCAATTATTTAGATAGGAGTTGCAAAACCACTCAACTTTATCTCATAAGGTACAAAACCACCCGTCACTACAACATAAAGGGGGGTTTTAAGACAATATTTAAGACAATTTTTGGGTAAATTGTCTTAATTTGAGACAAAAGAAAACTTGTGTATTGTCTTTAAGCGGGTGTCTCAAATTAAATCGTCTTAAAATATTGTCTCTATAAAGACAATATATAACATAATCATTTTTGTCTCTCCAGAGACAATTTCATTTTTGTCTCTCCAGAGACAATAGTTGCACTACAACATAAAGGGGGGTTTTAAGACAATTTCTGGGTAAATTGTCTTAACTTGAGACAATTTCATTTTTTTCTCTCCAAAGACAATAGTTGGAATTAAATACATATTGTCTTTATGGAGACAATGTCTTTAATCTTATCTATTGTCTCTGTAGAGACAATATAAAACAATGAATCCAAGAAAATATCTCACCATTAAAATAAATCAATATAACAAATTTAATTAAAAAAATCAACAATATCATTGAATAATTCATGTTAGGGTACACTGGAATCGAACCACCAACCTCCTGCATGGCAGGTGCTCTTCCAATGAGCTAGCACCCTTTAAAGAATTATGTGAGGAGTTATAAGTCATGACAAGTATAGGACCAGGAGGCAAATAATCTGCCATCAATAATAGCTCCAACATCTTTACACCCACATAATATTTCCCTCTTTATTCCATGGCCAGGCACACATATGCAGAAAAAAATAGGTCTAGAAAACTCAATAGAGATTGTAAATTTCTGCAATTGTTATGCACCCAATTAGGCAATTTCAATATGGGTATAATAGAATAGTGATAATAAGAGAAATATAAAATTCTGCTAGGAGAACTTATGACTCTTGGAGCAGCATGCACAAAGCACAGAAAATCGGAAATACTTCAAAATGACAACCTAACATCAAGATTGGGTAACCAAGGCACCCTAAACCAGTATAAATAAAGATAAAACATGTTAGCAAACAATAGTTAGGCATATAAAATTGGAAATTAAAAAGGCAAAAACAAGAAACACATAAATGAAGAGTTGATATGCAAGTGACCGTTAAAGTGACAAACTTAATCCTACTTAAATGAATACACATCCAGATCTTATCATGGTTTATCTTTGGATTTTAATAGTTTGCATATGGACAAGCAGAAAAAGGTTGATAACACCTTCCATAAAATAAGTTCGACTTTGTCTAGGGCCTAAAAGATTAGGGCTGATGTGCAGATCAATTATACCACTTAAAAATGAATTTCCGAGGCAATTAACATTTTTCTGCATCTATCAAATATATCTCCAATTGTAAATGAAAACTGATAGGTTTCTTAGTTTTGAGCTCAACATTTTATTAGAAGGAAATGCAGGAACGCCTTACACTTGCCATAAGCTAAGCGCACAAGTTTGACAAAGCATAATACCTAAGCATTCAAGTACTGAAATGGAAGTAATAAAGGAAGCTCAGTGATCTGTAAATGTTTCAAAATCATAACCACAAAAGAAGCATAAACCTGTATATTGCATTTATACTCCAACCATTGCCCATCCCAAATAAAAAATGTGAGATGCCATCTATTACTTTTATCATAATTTTGTCAAACCACATCAAAAGAGAAGGCCAACAGATCGGAGGATAACATTTTATTTGTCTTGTAATCAAGAAACATAACAAGCCAGCTCACTTTACTCCCCAACAATAAGACCACACCGTGTGCAGTATGTCTGGTTGAAAGATTATCTCAATAAATTACAAATGCATGATATTAGTATTTAGGCATAACAATAGGTCATGCTGTAGAGTCATGTTAATGGGAAAAGGGATATATATATATATATATATATATATATATATATATATAGAGAGAGAGAGAGAGAGAGAGAGATGTGGGGCCATTTCTCATACCGTTCATTGATTCTGTGAATAATTTGACCCTTTGGTTCCACTGAATAGTGACTTTGAACCAAGATAAAAAGAAAAGATATGAAATATTTTTTTTCTTGATGACCACCTCAATGGATCAAAATAGAAAATTAAATCAGAATGTCCAATAGATGTAGCCAAAAAGCCTTAATGAATATATACACTTCTAGGAGTTGAAACTAGCATACAATATATAGGCTATAGCCTGTCAACCAATTCCATTAATTTTACCAAACCAGGTATATGCATCATCTAAAATCAACTTACCATATCAAACTAAAACGTTGATATTTGTGTCATCCACAAGGTAAATATCAGGGATCACTTGTATCAGTAAATGGAACATCAGTCAAGAGTTGATCTCATAAGAGAAATAAGAGAAAAAAAATTATTTTGGAAGTTGCTTTGAAATACATGCAATGAAGACATTCTTCAGATCCAGATCCAATGGTTGGACTAAAGGGTATCTATTTCGCAAAATCACCCAGATCCAATGGTAATACTAAAGGCTATCTATTGGAAAAATCACCCAAAGACTTGCACCCATCTCATCCCTTTTTTGCCATCACATTCAGGTGAGGCAAAAAAGGCAAATTATAGAGGGAATGGAAACCTAATGGATGACATAATATTCCGTTGACCTCACTTCTGAACCAAGGCCCCAGTAGTGAATTAGTGAGAAACTATAGTATATAAGAGATTATTGTAGTTCTCACACAAATAAATTAATGTTATTGGGAGATATTTTCCTAATTCATAGAGTAACTCTTCATCACTCTTATCTATAGTACAAGTTAGGTTCTAATATAGTTTTAAAGAACGGTAAAAAATAGTAAGTTCACATAAATTGCAAATAACTTTTGATTGACTGAACATAATTCTGTGATATCTGATGCTATGGAAATATCACACTTGAGGCTACCAAAAGATAAAATTTCACAGTATTTGGTATAAAATTCTTAAAGCTACAATCCATACAAGTTTGACTTCTAAGAATGGTTAGTAATTATAGGTCTCTATATATTACGTACAAATCCAGTTTCGTTTATCCAAATTAAGTGTGATTAGGAAGACATTTTAGAGTGTTGTTGGTGGAAATTTCGTAGGAATTGACATAGAAATTGGAGATTTACTATTAGTACAACGTCAGCTACTTATCTAGAAATGTTATAAACAATACATGATCTTAAATTAGCTATATTTTTTATTGGAATATCCAAATTAAGTGATTCAAAGAATATTTTGACTGAATATTCTCATGTGTGTCAAATGCTTGTCTAGTCATTGAAGAGTTGTAAGCAATACATCATCTTAAATTATGTCTACATTTTGAATGGGATTATCCAAATCAAATTATTTAAATTATGTTTGGAATAGGACACACATGAGAATATTCAGTCAAAAACTTGGACCATTTTGTATGGAAATTACAACGATAATTAGGGGAACCTATTACAAAATGTGACAACCTAACATCAATACCAGACCATGGTTTTTATAAGTCAAGACAAGTATAGGACCAGGAGGCAAAGAATCTGTCGTCAATAAGAGCTTAAAAATTTTTACACCCACATAAGATTTCCCTGTTTATTCCATGGCCAGGCACACATATGCAGAAAAAAATAGTTCTAGAAAACTCAATAGAGATTGTCAATTTCTGCAGTTTTTATGCACCCAATTAGGAAATTTCAATATGGGTATAATAGAATAGTGCTCATAAGAGAAAAATAAAATTCTGCTAGGAGAACTTATGACTCTTGGAGCAGCATGCATAGAGCACAGAAAATCAGAAATACTTCAAAATGACAACCTAACATCAAGATTGGGTAACCAAGGCACCCTAAACTAGTAGAACTAAAGATAAATCATGTCAGCAAACAATAGTTAGGCATATAAAATTGGAAATTAAAAAGGCAAAACCAAGAAACACATAAATGAAGAGTTGATATGCAAGTGACCGTTAAAGTGAAAAACTTGCCTACTTAAATGAATACACATCCAGATCTTATCATGGTTTATCTTTGGATTTTAATCGTTTGCATATGGACAAGAAGAAAAAGGTTGATAACACCTTCCATAAAATAAGTTTGACTTTGTCTAGGGCCTAAAAGATTAGGGCTGATGTGCAGATCAATTATACCACTTAAAAATGAACTTCTGAGGCAATTAACAGTTTTATGCATCTATCAAATATATCTCCAATTGTAAATGAAAACTGATAGGTTTCTCAGTTTTGAGCTCAACATTTTATTAGAAGGAAATGCAGGAACGCCTTACACTTACCATAAGCTAAGCGCACAAGTTTGACAAAGCATAATACCTAAGCATTCAAGTACTGAAATGGAAGGAATAAAGGAAGCTCAGTGATTTGTAAATGTTTCAAAATCATAACCATAAAAGAAGCATCAACTTGTATATTAAATTTCTACTCCAACCATTTCCCATCCCAAATAAAAAATGTGAGATGCCATGGTACAAAAAACTACGATGCCATTGCGACATAAGGTGGAAAAATTAAGAAAGTTGTTATATCCACATATTAAACAGGTTTTGAGCATCTACTTGAATATATCAAAGTAGATGAATAAGAGACAACATACGAAAACTGTTCACAAAAGATATTCAAACATGTTCATGTAAAGACAGATTATATTATTTAATATCTAATAGAGAATGCAACCATACTTTCCATCGGTAGAAACAACAATATGTAAAAGGAAAGCTAGTTTGTGCATTTTAGGAGGTTATGTTTTTTCTGTTGATATTGAACACTGCAATGGAAAAATTGAAATTCAGATGAATTCAAAACGTCATTGGAATTTCTACACTAAAAGTGTCACTAAAACTTTATCCATTTCTTTGGAAAACTTACCTTGGTCTGGAATGCCAAAATGTAAGTCACATATGTCTAGTAGCAGATGTAAAAGTTACTCCAACAATCAGCATCACTACTGCCAACAATGAATCATGGGAACTCTGAAAATAATAATTAATTGTTGTCATTATTCAATAAAGTAAACACAAACTCCACTTAACCATGCCCTAACATAAACCAGAGAAGATTTGCAGCAAAATGAAACAAGGGAACAGAATGTTAGTCAACTAACGATTACAATAATTGCTGCACTTATCAAATGAATAATGTGCAAGGCATATGTTATAACTTGTTACTTTCAGTTCATCATGGACAAGAGGCTAAAAAATGCAACCAGCGGTAGTATCTAGTCTCATGTATGGCCCCACTGAAGGTAGCTTCAGTGATGACCACAAGGGACACTGGCTTTCTTGCAGATACTATCTAAGATAAAACTAACTTCTGGTCCTTGAGTAATACCTCAAACTTATTCTGACTTGCGAAGAGCTCGTTCTCCTCAGACATAAGGAAACGGGTTTAGACCCTATTACCCCTTTTTTTAGCAGGGGTAGCCATAGTAAAATTTTTGAATTATCACTTGTTTTCTGATGAACATGGTAGATTGGTGACATATAGTAGTCTTACTTGATAGGTTGGTTGAATTCTGATCTTTTGCCACTTTCACATTTCCAAAGGAATTTCAGGTTGTTTGAGACACTGATCACACCTCCCGAGGCAGTTTTGGGTCTGTTTGTCGACAATTGGACACCTCCTATGCATGCCATGCAGAATATCCTTTAGCACTGTTCTAGGTGTCACTTTATAAGCTGATGTGTCTTAAATTGAGGGTTAATTTGCACCTACAACACATGTGACAAAAAATTTGGGTACTTTTGATGACTTGGAGGGGTTGTATGGATGATGTGTTAGTCTCTTAGTGTGCTTGGATGATGTGGATGTTGCTTGGGAAAGATATCTTGAAGAACAAGCAAGTTCGAATAAGGATTAATTCAGAAATACAAAGTTTTATGAAAAACTCAGATTTGTGTGTTTCAGGATGGGGAGGGGGCTTTTTTATTTTCAAAAGTTTGGGGTTTAGGTTTCCATTCCTTTTTACATTTAAAAAAAAAATCTTTTATGTTTTCATTTGTTTATATAATTTTTTTTAGAGGATGTGATGGCATGACATTTGTGACAAGCTACAAATTGATCTTGAGCAGAACCTCCAGTGCTTCCAAACTGAAATGTATCCCATGTGGATCTGGATCTATGGAAATGTTGATCCTAGATCCTCCACAAGTGGATCTTGTAACATAGGATTTTAATGCTTAGTATGAAAATGCTAAATGCAACTGCCATCCAACCACTTATAATGAGAAAAGCATGCTGGGCCTACTTAGTACCAAGGTTAGGCAGTTGCAATCCCTTTACTTAGTGAAAAAAAATGTACTAAATATCTATGACCTCTGATATGTGGCATTGACCTTTCCCTGTTAAGCTTCAATTGTCCTTTATGGTAATTTTGGTTGCAAGGATTTGTATTTACATTGCAATTGAACTTAAATGAAATGTAAAACATAAAATCATATGCAAACGACATAATAAATCTATTATATAAATTGTATAGACACGAAACAGTGTTGGAGACAACAAGTTATAATAAATTATGGTTTATGGCATATGCACCTTTAATTAGATATATTGTTAAGTACAAATGTGAAACACACTTAAAAATAAACCGGTAGTATACACTGAGATGGAAGGATGGTAATCCTGCATATCTCTTTATTTTGATTATTCACTTTGCTCAACCTCTGTTATACCCAAGTTATAGGAATGGGGGACAGGGATTGAATTTCTAGCATAGTTGGGAGATTCCCCCCAGTATTCGTTGGTTTGGAGAATGGTAATGGAAATAAACCCTTTTTCCTCTTCCCCCCACCTTGCAAGTCATACACTTGTTGACTGGAAAAAAACAAACAGTACATCCTTAAGACTTCCCTCTAAAGCTTAAATAGATCGACGAGGGTAATCATACTCTGGTTAGGCACAGGAGACAACCTCATCTATAATTCTATCCCCTGAATCAGACAAGTTTACAAAAATGCAGAAAATTATGACTATCCCAGCATGGGTTGTACAAAAACCAAAAACATAGAAAAAATATGTGCTGAGCCAGAATTGAAAGATACAGTTCCATAATAAATGTATTGATAAAGTCAAGCAATCATTGAACCAAACCATGTAAATAGGGTGTTCCAAATGGCAGAGTTTGAATCGAAAGATACAGTGCAAGAATTACATTTAGGCATATTTCAATATCGAGCTAATTTTACTCAAGCCCTTATGTTAGCATCCATGGAAAGCAAGGGTTTGCATTTAAACAAGTTCATATTACTGAGAATTGCACTGTGAGAGATGAACTCGCAAGTAAATGTTCAAAAAAAAAACCCACATTATGGTTCTATAATATCCCCGCATGTTGACTTCCAGGGACTCAAAATACACCTTAAAACCCATTCAGATGCACACGGCGGTGACAATGTGTGAGCAAATGGAAATTTACAACGCATTAGATGCACAACTGGAGCCCAAACCAGACATATAATGAAAAAATAATGAGAAATTAATAACACCGCACATGCATTAAAAGTTTCTTTCACAAGCCCGCGATTAAAACTCACCTCTTCTTTAGATCCCGTGCCGTAGAAAGCCGCAACAGTGGCATCAAGAAGGGGGACGTCAATGGGCTGTGAGAGGTCCAGAAGCTTTTCGGCCATGGTGTTCTTTTAAGAGTATCCGGCCAGCCAAAATCGCAGGGTACCTACTGTTGGAATCCTTTTAATGTTTGCTTCAGAGGTTGAAATCCTTCACCTGACCTCAAACCCTCGAGCATAGCATAAACCCCAAAACATGGCCAAAATACGCAATCTAGGCATTAATATGCAGTGAAAAAACAACTCTGACTAGCTAAAGGCCGAATCTAGTCATTTTAGTCCTTCTATCGCTTTACGCTCCCGTGTTTCCCTAGTTTTCCTCCTGGCTCTCTGCGACCTGAGAATAGCTTGGCCCTGTGTGTAATTTTTAATGCTGTGTTTGCTAGTCCTGTCACTGTCGCCCTTTACACAAAACCAGAATATTAACTTTAATACGAGGCCAAGGTAGCATAGGAGGAATATGTCAAAAATATATATAAATAAATAAATAAATTATATGTTTTTTTACTCAAACAAATATCCCCTTTGAAAGGCTTTTTTTCTTTCCCCTAGCCCCACTTCTTTCTCGAGTTTAACTCCCCTAGTCACCATATGGTGTGAGTGACTCCCCTTGGTAAATATTCAATCACATGACATTAGCCTAACGTTTGGCGTAGACTAATATGCTATAATTTCCTAGCAAAAGTCTATTTCCAAAAGTAATGTTTGCAAAGAATCAATGCTCGTGTTGTAGGGGGTCTCTTCGGAGCTTAAAATTTATTAAGGGTTTATCTCATGTGTTTTTGAAATGGTATTTGGCGGCCCTTTAAGGGTAGGTGGATTGTCATGTTCAAGGCTATTTAATAGGGTGAAGGGATAAGAGTTTGTATGTATGTTTTTATATATATTTTTGGATAAGTGAGTTAATTAGGGGATAGGTTTTTTATTTTGGATAAGTGAATTAATAAGAGTTTTTATGTATGTTTTTATATGTATGTATTTTTGGATAAGTGAGTTAATTAGGGTTTAGGTTTTTTTTAATTTTCGATAAGTGAATTAATTAGGTATAGAAAAAAAATTAAAAATAAAAAAAAATAAGTGAGTTAATTAGTGGATAGATTTGGTTTTATGGATATTTTAATTTTTTAAATGAAGTGTTGAGAGGGATCAAATCTTTTAAGATGCAAAAAAAAATTGTAGTGTAAAATTTAAGGAAAGGTTTGCACCTTGATTCTAATATTTAAGATGGATTTATGTTGGCTCTTTATGATATTATTTATATTGTATGTAAGTTTCACACACACACACACACACACACACACACACACACACATGTTTTTATTTTATATTTTTATATTATTATTACATACGCATAATTTTTTTCCAAAACTAATGTATAGTGAAGTTACCATATTCAGTCGCCGTATGGGATGGGAAGAGACGAGATGTGTGGGAGTCAGTATTGTCTGTTTTCCTAGCACTAATTGGAGGGGACATGCATGCAACCCCCCCACGGGTTGTTAGTGCCAAAAGGTGGCTAAGAGACGTCCAAGCCGCAACATTATTATGCTTTGATGTCTTCCTCTCAAGTCTATAATTATCATGCTTATGAGCATTATAATTACATTGCCCCTGCACGCCTCCATGATTGTTTCAGCCTTTTTGAGCTCTAGATGTCTTGTGTTGCAATGATTTCGTTTCCTGAATGGGCGGCTTCAACAGAGCATCCTCCACATTCTGTTGTCTTAGCTGGCATTATATTTTATTGTTTCCCTCCACTCTTCCATCATGAATGGACATGTGGCATCCAGTGTCTCAAGGTTACCCCTCTTTTCTTTGGCCTCACTTCACATTCCCCTCCCCCTCAGTCGTGCACCCCTAAGGAATTTGTCTCTAGTTTATGGAACCCTTCTAATCCTACTCACACACATTGGTTCCTTTGCGATGTTTTAGTTTATCTGTCTTTAGTAGACCTGACAACTCTCGTTATAATTTACCTCTCATAAAACTTCGTCTTTGCCTCTGGGTGTCCACCATGCAACAATCAAAGAGAAAGAAGTAACATGATTCTTGATGTATTGTTAAAAATTTCACATTCAAAATAGCCATGCAATTTTCACATATTGTTTCACTACTCTTAGCAGCTGAAACAAAATCAGGAATAAAACCAGGCCATCTACTTGGCCATTCATGCTTCAACACCTACAAAATTGGCAGCATTGTTTTAGCATTATCTATTTAATCAAGAAAAGAATAAGCATCCTAGTATTTACTATTAACCTTTCAATCACCTACACCCTGGAAAATGGGATACATGTTCAAAACGTAGGAAGAAAAGCTGTCAATATCTAGAAATTACTTACAAACAACACCCTCTCAAAGAACATGGAAAAGCTAATAAATTTACAAAAAAAAGAAGAGCAAAGGATAAATATTTAAGCAAACAAACAAACGAAATGAACATGCACAATGGTTTAAATAATTAACCAAATAAACCATAGACAATACCACATTTATATTTTCCTTTCTAGGATACACTTAACTCCCTTAAGATGAAACTAAATGAAGATAAGACACATGGGAAATAACACATTGATCAATGCAAACAAAAGTATGCACACAAAACCTCAATGAGTAAAGTGTAGCTTTGATAAGTCATAAACAAAAAGGTGGAGAAAAATAAACATCGAGATGATTCTATTACTTACTTGAACCAAGATTACGTTAGTTTTGTTTACATAAAGCCTCTCACTGTGAAAATAAGCTTCGTTACTTGAAATCTGAATAACAATACATATAGAAGTTAATATATCCACTGGAAAAAAGCAATGAAATACAAACCTAAACAAGATGTATATAATAAAAACAATAATCAATGTTTACCAAATAACATGAGACACATGCATTAGATTGACCTAAACAATGACATCTGATATGTAATTCTTTATCCCATCCCATTGTTCAACTGGCAAAGCATTCCATCGATATTTGATTACACCTTCAGTCACCTAAAATCACAAGAAACAAGATTAACTTAAGCTAGAAATTAGAAGTTTTACTAATGTAACTAAAAACCATACACACCTTCAATCACCTAAAGTCGCAAGGTTGAAAATGAAATTTAATTTTACTAATGTAAACTAGAAGCCATAGGTAGTCCACCTAGGAACCATGTGAAAAGCTTTTACAGGGTATACAAAGCAACAGACCTATGCATTTTCAATTGTTATCTAATATAGTCATCTTGGGCTAGAATTATGCACTAAGAAGTCTGAAGGCATTGCATCAAAAATGAGATCTCAATTTCAGCAAGTGTATCTGTCGCTAAAAAGAAGAAAGCACAACAGTACCTGAAGTGAAAAGAACTTTGTATTCAAATACTGCGAGTTCTGCATAATTTTAACAACTTGCAGCCATGTATCCGGATGAGCCTGTAAATCCTGCAATATCCGCCCCGCTGCTACTCTCTGCAACATAACAGCACAGACAGTAAAGTATAGTGCCAAACTACAATGACAATATAAAATATATTAAAATCAAGAACCCTTAGTTTTCTTTATTTCCCTATTCCAATTGCAAAAGTGACAACTACCTATAAAATTATACGTATATCACTGTCCCTGTAAGAAGTCACCTGGTTCATGTTTATGCTCAAATAATGTCAAAACAAAACACCGTGATTAAATTCAAGCTAAATTTTGAATTTCAAGGATTACATTTAGGGAACACAGTGCCTTAGCCGTAAGCATAAATCACTATCTGAAATCTCACAATTTAAGGATAAAAGAGCAAGCATATGGATTTAGTTTCCACACGTATTTGTGAACTATTTGTAGCAAGTTTGAGTCCTTGTTGTCATAATGTTTACATGTAGCATACTACATAAATCATTCATCTCATCAAATGTACAACATAAAGAGATCTTGACTAATGATGTAGAAAAAACAACTCATGATTTTGTCATAGTTCCACTTCTTCTAGCCATTAGATATCGTATATATTCACATAATTCCCAACTTGAAATAAGATATTATATATTTTCTCTGCTTAAAATACAAGCACGTCACATTTTCAGATAATAATGATGTTCGCTAGCTAATCATTAAATCATAAACTAAGTTTTTGTGTAGGTACACAACGCTAACATGTATGTCTTTACACTCCATGACCTTCTTGTATCTACCTGGCATGAAGCAGTCAGGGATCTATTAATAATGAAAAAACATTAGTGTCTGGCATAACTGGAAAAATAAGGTGGGTGTTGGGACATTCCACAACCAGGGACCAACCATTGGCACATAAGATAGACAACTAACAGAACATCAGATGACAAGCCTGGCTCATGATGAGTCAATGGCTGGGGGTAACAGCAATAATATGGATGTTCTCTTTGTATATGGATAAAATTGATGTCAAATATAATCCAAATTGATGTAACCATAATATCTATTGATGTTTGTTTGTATGGATGAAATACAAACATTGCCTAGAATGATCCTCCTTAAGCACACCCTCTCCAAGATTGTTCACCGTTTGCATTGTTGAAACACGAAATCTGCAAATAATAATTTGTTTTGACTACATCACCTCTCAAACTTTACCTTTCTCATTATAATAATTAGCATGTGTGGATGAAACTAGGTCTAATTCAAATTCATGAAGAAAAGCAACCTTGCTTATATGGCTAGGTTGAATTGCATCATGAGTAGTTTCCAAGAATAGACTCATGTACAAGGTGTGGGAATAAAGGTTTATTTTCTCTAAAATAGTATGATACCTAGAGACTAAAATAACAAAGGATAAGGTGTGTAAAAATAGCAAAAGGACCTTAAGCAAGCACCCCTTCCTAGGCTAGATTAGAGCTCTAGGAATCCTCCAATTTTGAACTAATTCTGATGGTGGAATTTCAAATAAACTGATGCACTAGCTATCACACCAAAAGGGAACCCTTGAAGCTCCTTTGACTTGGGGATTTCTTGAAGGTTTGCATTTTGTAGTTCATCATTCAAAACCTTTTCTCTTAACTATAAGTGATCATTAGATGAGCCTTTACCATGGTATATCTCTCAACCCTTAGTCTCTTATAGTATTTCTCTCAAATATTTTTCATGGAAAGTCGCCCTAGCTTCTCCCAAAGCTCACACTTTAATTGAATATTTTCATTGAATGAGTCATCCTTACCTCACTTTGAACCCTAGTATAAACACATCAATCAAAAGTGAGGGATTTTGGAATTTTTGATCTTAGGCATTCATCATTTTTTAATATTCCTAAACCCGAGGTTATCTTTCCCTCAAGACTTTCTTGGAGAGTCATTCTTTTGCTTCTAAAACATACAACCTATTATTTGATCCTCTTCTATGATGACATCACCAACTTCTACACCCTCAATTTCACCAACAATACATTGTTTGCGTCATCCCTGAATTTCTTGGTATTGACAATTTCATGCCTATTGGAGTATTGTAGATATGCAATATTGCACTGCACCTGACCCTTTCTTGCAATGAGGCATAGTATGAAACCTTTTCAATAGCTTGATTCAAACCCGCCAAAGAAAACCAACAAATCAAAAGCTCAACTTAGCACTATGTAATATTTTAATTAATGTAATTTCCTCCCAATTAATCATATTAAACATTGGATGAAATTTTTTATTTAATGCCAAAAAACATGAAAATCCTCCTACAATATAGATGGAATAAAATTTAAACCTACAAATGCAAATTAGGTTTCCAACTTACACCTCACACTCCATGAAGTTGAATTTTTGTCCTCTGTCACTAAGATAAAGGAGATATCATATTGCCAATAGTATATTTCAATCCAAATTACTTATGACACATTTCACCTTTAAACAAAGATGCTCTAAATTTTATTTCAAAGAAAAATATCTGATCTTTTTTCCCAATTATGGACAAACAAGTCATTTGAGTTGACATACTCAAATTATTGGTCAAAGGTGTGTATATACACAAACTTAAAACTAGACCTCAATGCAAAGAAATGAGAGAAATAGTCATAAAACTTGTGCTCAACACAGAAATAAAACAACTAACTCTAAAAAAAAACCCTATGTGGTCTACGATCTTAGCTTTGGAAGAACCATTGACTTTCATCTAAACATAGACATCGTTCCTGGTTGATATGCAAATGCATCCCATTTTGATACAGTTGGGACCTAAGATATTCTATCTGAATGCTCTTGAATTCAATTATATACATAATTTAAATTAAGAAGTGCAAAGGAGTTGTAATATTAAGCAGTCATATTATACAATATTGGTCGTTGTAACTTCTAAGTATTTTGAAATACGTTTTTTCCCTTTTGAGTTTTGGTACAGATGAAGGCTTATAGCCCAAAGATTTATCAATTACCGTGCTTTTTTATTGAACCATTTTATTTTTAGAAGATTGGGTCATATGATAGCAAATGTTGGAAGTATAACTTTGGACCTAGCCAAAGGGACTGAGACTCTGATGTTGTCATGTTGATCTTGGGAACTTCTAAGTCTTTTGAAATATGTTATTGGCCTTTTGAGGTTTGGTATGACAAAGGCTTATATCCAAAATATTTATCAGTTCTCACTCTTTTCTATTGAACCATTTTAGTTTTGGAAGATTTTTTCATATGATAGCAGATGCTAGAAGTATAAATTTGGACCTAGCGAAAGGGTTTGATGTTGTCACATCTATCTTTGAATTTTTTGACAAAAATAATGTTATAGATCCAAAGGACCACAACAAGGTTAACCCTGAAAAATACCATGGCCCTTTAGCCTTTAATAATGTGGAATTTACTTATCCATCTCATTTAAATACCATTATTTTGAGAAATTTCAACCTTAGAATTAATGCAGGGAGTAGAGCCACACTAATTGGAAAGAGCGTGTGTGGTAATTCCACCATCATCAAATTCACAGAGAGATTCTATGATCTAGTGAAAGGGATAGTACTCACATATGGAAAAGATTTAAGGAGCTTCATTTTCCAGTCTCTAAGACAAAACATAGCTCTTATAGGGAAGGAGCAAACTCTTTTTGTTAGGATCATCTAGGAGAACATTGTGTATGGCAAATATAATGCAACTGATGTGGAGATAGTAGAGGCTGCCAATGCCCATGAATTTATTTTGTAATTCCACTGAAACAAATATTTAACTACAATTAGTCAGTAAGCTTGTGAATTGAATGTTATTAATGAATGGTGTGCATTGTGAATATATACTACAAATGTTTAAAGGATGGATATGAATTGAACACATGGAAAAGGAACTTGGTCAACTTTCATTCCACGTGGATGGGACAAGTAATAGAGGCAAGAATGTGCAATGAAGTGGAGACTCAAGCTCGTGAATCAAATATTTGTACGACATTTCAATTTTTAAAAGAGAAGGAAGAAAATAAATAATTTTTTAAAGGCCAATTCTATGAGAGAATTAAGGAACTTTGTGATGCCTCGGTTAGATTAGAGTGCAAAAAAATGATAAAATGTAGCAGGTGGAATCTGAGAACGAATTACTTAAGGTAGGATATATAAGTGATATAAGATTGTTGAGTTTCACAAGGAGGAAAGGCTTCTCAAAATTCACTGTAATGTGGGCTTAATGAGATGGAAGCTATCAATGACAAGATTCAAGAAGCAGGGAAACTTGAAACTCAAAATATTGGTATAGAATTAAAAGGGAAATTGTAGCTAGTAGTTTTTGATGATGATGGATTTGGAACTAGGGGTGGGAAGGTAAAAAAACTCCAAGCATCACACTTCAGAGGCATAGATATTAACAACTCAATCAAAATGAAATCCCTAACTCTGGACACACACCATAACATCATCAACCTCTTGCTTTGACCAAGCTATTCAATAGTACATTCCTAGAAAAAATTTCCAATCACTAGAGGTTCATTGGTCCTCTAGAAAATATTAAACTCAACCATCATTCATGTATGGTGCCTTGATGAATCCAATGAGAACTGTAAGAATAGGGTAAGTTTCGTAGATCAAGAACCAAAGGTCACCGCTCACAAACATATCACAAATCAGTACACCAGTATAATCACGTGGTTAAAACCCTCAAAGAGGGAAATAGTCCATGCCCTGAGCCAACGCGGCCACTTCAGGGAATTTATTAATATAAAAGAAAAGTTACATATTTTTCTCTCATAAATGGTTACCGGACAAATGACCCTCCATGCTCTTTAAATACATATCATGGACCAATCAGGTGTTAAGCCACAGATCAAGTGCCGTTAATACCAAGGTGAGAGATAATCATCGGATCACTACAAATCGTGACCGTCGGATTATAAGTTACAAATGTACATGGTAAAGAAACACACTTTACCTAACTCTACACTAGACTAAGTTATTCTTAACTATTTCCTATGTGTCGGAATATCCTAACATCCCCCTTAAGAACAACTTGGGATAGGATTGAATGATTTACAAAGGTGACACAAAAGGAGCCTATTTCCTATGTGTCGAAATATCCTAACATCCCCCCTTAAGAACAAATTGGGACAGGATTGAAGGATTTACAAAAGTGACACAATAAGAGAAGGAAGGAGGCATCAGAGCCTATCCCCCCTTAATGACAACTTTCCTAAACTCCAAGCATGGATAGAGCATACATAGCAAAAAAAATCCCTTTTTCCCATTTCTGATTTTTCGAGATCGCATGGGGCGCACAAAAAAGAGCATACACAAAGAAGAGGACATAGATTCAACAAATAAATAAAACCTTAATACAGGAAAAAAAAACCGAAAGAAGTAGAACTATTAACAAATATAACTGCAAAATAGATGCTTTATACCTCCATATCTAAATTGACATTACTTGGGCAGCCGGAAACCTTTTTGCATGAAATGAAATGCGCTTCTCACTGTAACAGACGCTCCGGAAACAACCAAGCAGTTATCCAAGCCCAAAAATGTTTAGAAATA
Source organism: Pinus albicaulis (assembly GCA_034641835.2). Taxonomy (NCBI): domain Eukaryota; kingdom Viridiplantae; phylum Streptophyta; class Pinopsida; order Pinales; family Pinaceae; genus Pinus; species Pinus albicaulis. The sequence goes on from JAXQQM020065972.1 coordinate 55,024, forward strand.
GTAGATTTACAAAACCGAATTCGCATGCAGTCAAACCGGCTTCGGATTTTGATCAACAATGGACGCGACCCTCAAAATAGCTTTGATACCATGTAAGAATATACAGGGTAATTTCTGTAGATCAAGAACCAAAGGTCACCACTCACAAACAGAACACAAAACAATACACTAGTATAATCACATGGTTAAAACCCTCAAAGAGAGAAACAATCCACGCCCTGAGCCAACACGGCCACTTTAGGGAATTTATTAATATAAAAGAAAAGTTACATATGTTTCTCTCATAAATGGTTACCAGACAAATGACCCTCCATGCTCTTTAAATAGAGATCATAGAGCAATCGGGTGTTAAGCCACGGATCAAGTGCCGTTAATACCGAGGTGAGAGATAACCGTCGGATCACTAACAATTGTGGCTGTCGAATTATAAGTTACAAATGTACATGGTAAAGAGACACACTTTACCTAACTCTACACTAAACTAAGTTATTCTTAACTATTTCCTATGTGTCGAAATATCCTAATAAGAACAGTCACTAGAATTACAACAACAACCATTATATATATTGGCAGAGAGATTTACTTGCAACAACAACAAAATAAATTAGTCACTAGGGGGGCTGAACCTATTTTACTAGTTTGACAACGGCAACATCTGTAAAAAATACACGACAATGACATCAAACAAGCAGAAGAAATGAGTTTTTGAAAGTTAAATGTTGATGCATTTCAAAGTTGCACTAGTGCTGGAAAGAACACTTGAACAACTTAAGTAGAGCCACAAAGCTTGGGCCAATTTCATCTTCATAAGTCACAATTAACAGTGCTTCATGAGAATGAATAGACAACATGAATAAACAACAATAACAGTCCCTTCACAAGAGAATCTATGCTTAAGTGTCTTTGCGAGAATGAATGAGCAAAGAGAGAGAATTCCCCAACCATAAGTGATAAAATAACAAAGAGAAAAGAGAATGAGAATATGCTTATGGATCTGTGTGGAATATTCTATGGAAATGTGGAAGCATTAAATAGCATGAGCTAGAGTGTTACATACCTCAAATTGACATATTATCTTTCAATACATAGCATGATACTGGCAGACTGAAGGCTAAACATAACATAGTATGCATTGAAATAATAACATAATCTATTAGTCCACTATAGTTACATAATCTCATAATCGAAATTGGAAGGCAGAGCAACTAATGTTATAGATGAAGTTGCAAGAGCAGACTTGAGGTATAGGCTCTATAGTCAGAGTAGTTTCAAAATGGTAATAACAATAGAAATTTTATGCATGTGGATGCCAAAACAAATAAATTTTCTCTACTTTTTAGCTCAAGTGTTGGACCTGTAAGGCAGAGTAGATATCAGGGAACCTAGCCTATGGGCTATAGCAGTTACAAGTTACAAGTATAGATAATTCCTTTACTCGAACACAATTCAATATATTATTACTCAAACACAATTCAATATATTATTTGAAACTAAATTAATTCCTTTATTTTTAATTTTTAATTTTAAAAAGATAATTAATTAATTGATTAAATATACATAAATAGAAACTAGATTAAAAACTAGATGCCAAATATTTTCCACCAATACTCACTGGTTGTAGACCAAGGTAATAAAAATCCTTGAATCCGAGGAAAGATGATTTTGAGTTAACCAGGAGTGGAGTATAATTCAAAGTGAGATTCGTGGGAAGTGTTGTGTCTCCCAACGATATTACGCTGCTGTTATTGTTTTGATCGCTAAGGCAATACGCGAATTTATTGCCGATGTGAGCACTGAGCTGGGAAGGCAAAGACATATTTCCTCTACCAAATCCTGCAATACCAGCAACCCCGAATGAAGCCATTGAGCATCCGAATCCAAAGTTAGCTATTTGTACACCTCCCATTGGCAAACTGAAGGTCTCAGTGAGCAGATGCCCGGTGGTGTTTCCGGAGCCATAGAAAAGCACATAGTCTGGGCACGTCCCTGAGAAATTGGTGTCGATGCTTCCGAAGCACCTCCCAACTTCACACACGTCTTTGCACTTTTGATCTCCAATCTCAACGGGAAGAGCAGACAATGACTCGCTGGGAAGAAAAACAGTGGTGTATCCAGGGCATTCAGTACATGTGTAATTTGGGGTGCAAGATACCCACACCACATCACTCCCCGTGTCCATGACGAGCAATACATCCTGTGCAGGAGTTCCCATCGTTAATTTGATGTAATACTCCATGAACCCCTCTGGATGATACATAAGCCCCTTCACTCCGAGCCCTTGTCTCAGAGACCTTCGGGTGTGAAGAGTCATACTCAACAATATCGCTGCACAGAGTTGCAGCAAGAGGATGATCAAGAACATCAGATTGAACATGGAGGCCACCATGTTAACAATTCTAGCAATAAGTTAACACTGAATAATGTGAATGAAATGACCAATAATGATACTGGTATTAATAAGCAACACTTGGATAATATTATTAGGAGTTGAATTTAACTGAAAATATTTTTAAATGAATAGAAAAAGTGGATAACCCATTGGATACCCAATCAATCACATTCTTGTATGATGTGAAATTTGGGTTCCTTATATCATTGGTTCTGGTGAACATCATTAAAATATCATATCTAAACTAATCTAATGAAATTGGAAGTTCGAGGTGTTTCATATTACCACAACAACGTGAAAGCAAGAGGCCCCGAGTGACGATGGTAGCAAGAGGAACGAGAGAGTGTGATCTCCATCACGGATTCTGTGGAGTCGAGCTATCTGGGTCTCTGTCAACTAAGAGCTATTTAATGAGTATACAGGGATTGCAAAGTCAGCCCATCAATGACTTCATTGTTGTTAGTAGAATTTTAACCTATTTTGAAATTTTTTATCTATTTTTTTTATATATAAAAGCAGTTGAGTTTGAAATAAATTATTTATTCATTTAGATATAAAATTGATATTGAAATAAATAATTAAAAATTCAAATAGTTTATTTAAATTTTTTGTTGAAATATTTTAAATAAGAATGATGCATGTTCTCCATATTAAAAATGAAATATATTTATTTTAATTACATTATTTTTCTAAAATTAATATAAAACTATGTTATTTTATATATATAAGTTTATATTGAAATAAATAGTTAAACATTAAAATAGATTATTTAAACATTTTGTTGAAATATTATAAAAGTATAAAAATAATATAGGCTATGCTTGAAAGTAAAATATATTTACTTTTAATCACTTAAAATTTATATTGAAATAAATAACTAGACAATGAAATAGATTATTTAAATATTTTGTGCAAATATTATAAAAAGTATAAGAATGATGCATGCTACACTTGAAAGTGAAATATATTTATTTTTAATTACTTTAGGTTTCTAAGGTTGGTATGAAATTATGTTGCTTCCTATGAATATCTAAATATTTTAATTATGTGTGAAAGAGAAATATTTTTATACAACTTGTACAATGGGTTGTAATATCAATAGAGTATCATTTATGTTTAATTTAAAAGATATTTAGTTTTTATTTTGAAAAGAATAATTGTCAATTTTACTCTGACATAATCACATATCACCCTAAAATGTGACTCTTGGTGCAAATATATATATATATATATATATATATATATATAACAAAAAAAAACATATATTTCTACTATTAATCTTTTTTATTCTTTGTGATTTTCAAAGTGTCTCTCTCCATATCCAGTACAATTTTCTATAGGGCATGTTAGTTCCCTATAATTTAGTAGATTGGCAAGACTAAATGCTGCAGAGACTACATCAAAAACCACTTTGGGATTCTAGAATCTAGCCCTCCTGAATCTAGAGAGGGATCTCTCTATAAGTGCAAAGATTGATTTATCTTGAAGGCTTTTACTATGATATTAGGCTAGTTATTAAGAACAAGGGTTTTTTGTTTGTTTGGATGGTTGGGCATGATTTATAATTGAGTGGAAGGCCCTAAAAATGAAAGAGTTTCAAAGGGGTGAAGGTGTGAATAATCAGAACAAGGTTCAGCTAATATGATAGATATGAAACAACACTTAATCCATTGGGCTATGGAGTCACAAAAGGGTTTAATTGTGCAACAATTTCAAGAGTGGTCCAAGGGGCAAGTCATCTATATCAAAAGATCTTTGAGATTAAATGATGGAGTGGAACATTAAAGTGTTGAGAAAAGGGAAAAATTCAATAATTTCAACAAGGATTTATCAACTTTCCATACAAGAAAAGCCTTTTTAAGAAACTGTTTGAAACCAACCAAAGGATAGGGCTAACCATAAAATTCTTTGGACATGCTTGTATTAAAGCTAACTTATCAGAAAAACAATCCAGTAATCCACATGACTACTATCAGAAGGGATGAAAACAAATAAGAAAACAAAGCGTAGCTTAAGATCAAGTCAGATATCATTAAAATCTAGGTCTTCTTTCAACATATTCTTAGGGAAACTTTCAAACAACCTTTGGAGGAAGAACTAGGAGACAGGGAAAACGATAAACTTTCCTAGTTCAACTCTACTTATCATGTAATGAAAATATCATTCAAGAACTTCCTTTCAAGTTTTGCACCTCAAGAGATGGACAAACCAACATTCCTTGATAATGTTTACACTTAACTTAAGTCATTATTAAATACACAATTGGAGGAAAACATAAAGATAAAGCTTATCAGTGAGAGTAGGGTACTACTAAGAGTAAGTCCTAGCTCTATATTTGCTATTTTTCATCAGAGAAGAGGTGAACAAAAATGACATACATGAAAGGAAAGCAAGTAACAATAAGAGATACTTCACCAATGATATAGACCAGGATCCCATGAATCAACTTGTATATTGATGTCAATCCAATTACATACTTCAAGTCCAATGTTTAAATACATCAACATCTTCTCTTCTCAGCCTAACTTCTTTGATCACAAACAGAGCTTCAAGAGCCTCTGAAAACTATTTACATGTAGAAAGTTTCGAGCAACAAGTATTACATCAAAGTCCAACAACCAACCAACCCGTGTCTCATCTTCTTTAGAAGTATTTATAGAAGAAATGAGGAGGTGGGATAAAAAATAAGATCTTTAGGTTCAATTAATACAAGTTAATGCCTCTATACCTTTGAGAGGCTCAATGGAGAAGTTTTATGATATATCTCTATATTAATTGGTTTTCATTATGTATTTAGGCTACTTGGCAGATTTTGTTGACTTTAAAGCTCATTAAGCAGGCTGGCAATAACTCTGGTTGTCTTTAACAAAATATCACTGATAAGGCAATAACTATGCCTTTTGTTGATTTATGGAAGCTGCAGGTGGCACTTTGGTAGCTGAAGAGGGTTCAATTAGCCTTTGATGTGGCAGTGGAGGCCTTTTAGACTGATATACCTCTTTGTTTTTACTTAAAACACTTTTAATCTACTTTGGTCTGTGTTTTAGGCCTAATGAGGCCGTGATCTTCATTTCTGTTCTTTTATTCTTTAACACTGTCTTTATCTGTGGATTAGGCCTTTGATTTCTTGAGTTTGTGCCTTAATCCCTTTAAACTCTGATCAAAATCTTTAATTCTTCACTTCTGCTCTGATATTATCCTGTGACACTGATACTCTTTGCGTGTTTGATGTTTACTATGTTTTGCTGTGTTGCAGGCACGCAGAAGGTTTCAGGACATCACCAATGCTCAAGAGGCACGGGAAAAATCATGGTTTCAAACCTTGTAGATCCCTTTTCTTCGTGGATAATTGCTTGTGGCTCATCATCCCTAGCCTTTCGTTTCATTTTAAAACTGTGGAAAAAACTTTTATAACCTGCGAAAAACACACAAAAGTTAAGAAAACCCGTGAAAAATAGTTTAAGACAGCTTTGGAGGTTTTTGGGCGCGAGGGAGAATCAGAGCCATTGGATTAGAATATCCAACGGTCGAGATCGTCTGATGGAGTGTTTGGGAGAAATAGATGGAGGCAAAGGACTTTGGGGTTAAATTAAGATGGGACCATCCGATCTCAGAGATCGACGACCCAGATTAAAAGATGAAAAAGCAAAGTGGGCGAGCGTGGCGGTAAAGCAGAAAGCCATTAATGGTTTTCACACGGCGCTGTGGGGGGTAAGTGGTTTTCGCAAAAAAAATGCGATTCGATACATTGTTTGACACGAGTCCTTTACAAAACCACACATTTCGCATTTTTTTTTGGGATTAAACTACAGGCGCAAAAAAAATGTGAAATGGATTGTCAACCGTCAGATCGGAGGGCCCAGATTCGATGGTGCGGATCGCACGCGACGGGGTAAGTTGCGGGGTAAGCAGGGCAAACAGGGTCCACATTTTTTGTCGTGTAGCGGGTTAGTTTATCGGGTTATCAGGTTTAATCCTAGACCATTGGATTTATGGGAATGGATGGTGTAGATTCAAAGACGAGGAAGATATATAGATGAAGGAAAGGTAAGGCAGGGGATCGGGCGGAAGGAAAAAAGCACAATGGCCGTTGATCTATGTAGATCAACGATCGACATTCATTTAAAAATTTAACTGTCGAGGTGAGAAAATAATGAAGAATAAAGGAAATAAGGGGTTAGGAGTGTTACACAACAATTTTTCACTGTCCCTGCAATTCCCCATCCCGCACATGGGATGGCTCATTCCGTGACCTGTGAGCAGAGACAAGGCTTG
>MU968489.1:0-152900 GCA_034641835.2 Pinus albicaulis
TACAATGTGATCCAGGTGGATATTGGTGGTCACCCACCTATTCCACTTGAGGCCCCACCATTGTCTCTTTCAGTTTTTCAATTTCGGCACAACTTACTATTTTTAGCAGTTTTTCGGGTCCTGAACTTCCGGAGCCGTTTTGAGGCCCTAAACGACGTTTTTTGGGCATCATTTTTCTAGAAAATATGATTATGTTGCAAAATAAAAAAAATTGGTGAAATTTGTATTCCTCGAATAGATCTTTCTAATGATGTATCATGTGCGTCAAACGGAGATAGTATGCCGAAGTTACGTCCCCGGGAAGTTGAAACACCAATTTACCCAAACGGGGCCCATAGTTTTGGTGCTTCATCTCATACGGTTAGGTTTTTGGACGTTTAGAGTTCTCCATTGTTTCTCCATAATAAATAGGCCCTCGAGCCTCATTATAACAGAGTTCAAAGGTCCATAGCCGCCACATCTTTTCTCAGAGATTCGCTACCAGCACCCTAGCTATTTTATTTCCATTATGTCTGTAAGCATATTTATGTTATTTGATATTAATGAAATGAAGCCTTATTTCCGCTACATCTCTATGTTTATGGTTATTTATGTATTATGTTACATTCCTGCATAAATTCAGACTAGTGGTATAAAAGCAGTCTGCTTTTTCTCGATCCTTCTTTGCATGTGCCCAACGAGGTTGGGGTATAAGGAGTTAGGGCTCGATTTGGTGGAACCTTTGCATGATCAGCCTTGCAAACCCCGACGGACGCCCATGGGGGACAAAAATAAATATGAGGGAGTAGGAGATCCTGTCAAAATATTGCTTGAGGAGGCCCTCGAAAAACAAAGGAACGTGATGATGGATAACTTTTCCCAAATCCTTCAACGGCTGCCCATCGACGGCGCATCTACATCTAGCAGCCACTCAGGAGGTGCGACTCCCTTTAAGGTAGAAGTAAATTTTGAAATTCCCATATTTTAGGGTCAAATAGATGCAGATGCCATAGATAGATGGTTGAATATATTAGAAGGATATTTCTCAGTTCATGATTTTTCTGACCGGGAGAAGATTATTTTTACACTCCTCAAAGCTACCCCCCATGTCAAGGACTAGTGGGAAACCTACTGTGAGAAAAAGGACGATACAGAACCCTCTCTGTTCTCGGTCGTACCCACGTGGAATTCTTTCCGAGATGCCGTCAAGGAACAATACTATCCTATGCGGAGCTATGAGGACAAGTACATACAATGGACCACGTTGTGACAACAAAGGGATCAAGATGTGCATGAGCTGATGAATCTGTTCCATACCCTGCGCACAATGTTGGGTATCAAAGATTCAGAGAAAAATCAGGTGCTAAAGTATCATAGTTGTCTGCACAGATACATTCAGGAGGAAATTTATTTCCTCGACATCTCCTCGCTTGGTACGGCATACCGGTATGCTGCCAAGATTGAGCAGAAATTCAAACAGAAGAAACGAGACTTTGGATCTGTGAATCAAAAGCAAGGGAAAGGTGCTCCCAAACCACATAAGAAAGGACAGAGCCAAGGCATGGTGGCTCAAGACAACTTGTCAAAGCAACAAGAAAATAACAACACCGCAAAGCCAAATAAGGACACGGGGAAGTGGTGTGAGTTCCATAAGAGCTCCACTCACAACACAAGTGAGTGTCGGGCCAAGCAGTTGTTGGTGGATGAGATGAGGGCTTCTGAGTCAGATGCATGCTCTGACTCTGAATCAGAACTTGACAAGGGGAATGAAAAAGGGAAATAGATTATTGATGCAGAGCCCAATGCCATTGTTGCCACTACGAAGATCCAGAAGGAGGAACCGGAAGATCTAGAGGAGGAGGAACGTCTCTTCCACTCCCAGATGTGGGTAAAAGGCTCCCCAGTACAGTTCATTGTCAATAATGGAAGCCAAAAGAACCTCATTTCAGCAGACGCCGTGAAGCGGTTGGGCTTGCTTACCACAACTCACCCACATCCATACACCATCGGGTGGCTTCACCAAGGACGAGATCTCCACGTCAGCCAACAGTGTCGCCTTCCATATAGCATCAAGCCCTTCAAGGATGAGGTATTATGTTGCATTGCTCCTATTGCTATTTCTGATGTATTATTAGGACAACCATACTTGTGGAACCATCATGTTGTGTATGAGTCTCAGCCTCGCACTGTTATTGTTACTTTGGGAAATAAATTGTACAGGATACCAGAGGTACCACCTCCTGTCGCTATCTCTTTGGTTATTGCAAAAAAATGCAGTAAGCTCATTTCACAAACCCGAAAATTCATTTTCCTGATGATCCGCCCCCAAGGCAAGAAGAATACTGTGGCCACAACCTCTAGATAGGGCTCCTCTGCACGACAACAACAAATGGACAAAGTTGTGGAGGAGTACGAGGACATCTTCACCTCACCCACAGGGATTCCTCTGCACTGTCAGGTCAAGCACCCGATTGATCTAACCCCAGGTGCGCTGCTACCCAATGGACCAATCTATCGGTGCTTTGTTCTAGAGAATGATGAAATCAAGAGGAAAATTCAGTAGTTGCTGCAGAAAGGTCACATCCGACCAACTTCATCGCCCTGTGGTAGCCCGATCGTGTTGGTACAGAAGAAGCACCAGATGTGGAGACTCTATATTGACTATCGGGCACTGAACAAGATCACTATCCAGAATAGGTACCCGATCCCACGGATTGATGACCTTTTGGACCAACTCAAAGGGGCGAAATATTTCAACAAGATCGACTTGAAATCTGGGTATCACCAGGTACCAATCGAACCCTTCGATGTGTGGAAGATTGCCTTCAAAGCCAAGGAAGGCATTTTCGAATGGTTGGTCATGCCTTTTGGGTTGACAAATGCTCCCGCAACCTTCATGAGATTTATGGATGACATCTTGCAGCCATTCACCAACTCATTTGTAGTGGTGTACTTAGATGACATTCTTATCTTCAGCCATACTTGGGAAGAGCACCTCCATCACATTCGACAAGTCCTCCAAACACTGCGACAACAAAAGTTGTGTGCCAATTTGGAGAAGTGCACTTTCGGCATGACCCAAGTTCAATATCTAGGATACAATATTGATGAAAGGGGGGTGCATGTGGATCCAACCAAGATCCAAGTCATTTGGGATTGGCCAGCCCCAACCACTATAACAGAGCTTCGCAGTTTTCTGGGTCTTGCTAATTTCTACCATATGTTTGTGTTGGGATTCTCTCATATCACTTGGCCCTTGAGTCAAATCACCAAGGGAGGAGCGAGAGCAAAAATTTTTTGGTCTAAATCTCAACAGAAGGCATTCACAGAATTGAAAAATCACCTTTGTTTTGCCCCAATGCTCACATTACCAAAATTGCAACAACTATTTGAGATCGAGACAAATGCCTCTAACTATGCTATTGGGGTAGTTCTTACTCAACACGGACATCCAGTGGCATATCACAGTGAGACATTGTCTGACACAGTTCGCAAGTATCCCACTTATGATAAAGAAATGTATTCCATTGTGCAAGCTTGTCGACAACGGAAGCATTACATTTTAGGGAAGGAAACAATCATCCACACAGACCACCAACCCCTGCAGTTCATACAAACACAAGGGAAGTTGCAGAATGATCACCATCAAAAGTGGTCCACATATATGCAACAATTTCATTTGAACATCAAGTACAAGAAGGGTAGCACCAATAATGTTTCAAACTGCCTTAGCCGACCATCGATCATGGCACTCACCACCGTTCTCAACTCTTGTGGGCATGAGACTTCTTATTGGCCGCTTCTCTATGAGAGAGACCCAGACTTTGGCCACAAATACAACTCTTGGGGGGTACGCAAGTTCCAAATTTTCACCTCCAAGATGCACTTTTATGTCACCTGGGATACCTTTGTGTTCCTTCAAGTGATCGTGCCAAGATGATATGGGAAGCACACTATAGTCGAGTCGTTGGGCATTTTTGGGTCAAGAAAATAGTAGCATTACCGCAAAAGTATTTCTATTGGCCGAATCTTCGAAAGGATGTTGGGAAGCACATCAGATCCTGCACTTCTTGTGCCATTGCCAAACTGACCATCAAGAAGCAAGGCCTATATACTCCGTTACCTACCCCTAGTCGACCTTGGGAATCCATATCCATGGATTACATGTTGAGCTTGCCTTCTACTAAGCATGGAAATGACTGTGTTTTCGTGGACGTCGACAGATTCTCGAAGATGGCCATTATGGCAGCCTGCAAAAAGAATATCACAGCATAAGCCACTGCTAAACTCTTATTTGAACGAGTGTGGGTGCACTTTGGGATCCCACAATGTATCATATCAGATCAAGATAGCAGGTTCCTTAGCACATTTTGTTCTAGCCTTTGGTCAATGTTGGACACCAAGCTCACTAAGTCCACATCTTTCCATCCCCAAATAGATGGCCAGACAGAGGTCGTCAACAGAATGATTGTACACATTCTGCGCATGTACAATTCAAAGCATCCATGCACATGGGACGAGAGCCTCCCCTATGTACAACATATTTATAACTGGGCTCTCCACAACTCAATCGGCCACAACCCCTTTCAAGTGGGCTTGGGATTCCAGCCACTATGTCCCATTGACATAGCCATGCCATTTGCGGCTACTCAAGCCGATTCGGCTCATGTCCAGTTTGAAGTTGACAAAGCAAATAGCTTCATCGAGTGTATTCAGCACATCTGCCAACAGGTTCATGACATATTGGACAGATCCAATGCTAAGTACAAGCAATGCCATGATCAACATTAGGTGCCACACAACTTCTAAGTGGGTGAAAAAGTGTGGCTACATTTGCAAAAGGAGCGCCTCACTGGACCCCATCGCAAGCTTCGTCCGCTCTGATACATACCATACACCATCACTAAGGCTATATGGAACAATTCCTTTGAGCTCAATATCCCACCATTCCTTGGTTTTCACCCAGTATTCAATGTGGATCGTCTTCATCCTTACTTCCCACCTCTACTGGACACCTTTGACATTGCAGAACAACTCACGCTGGCAAGTTAAACCCAGATTGCATGGAATAAGCCACCACAGATTGTAACATGGACATGAAAATCAAGAACACTCGCCAACAAAAGATCCAACTGTATCAGGTTGTCAAAGTTGGCCAACTCCTGCACCAAGGAAAGTGGCTCACCAGGGACCAAGTTCAGCAGAAGTTTCCTCATCTCATGGAGGAACTTAACGCAATGGGGACCATTGCTTCCTAAGGGGGGAGGAATGATTCAGGTGGATATTGTTGGTCACCCACCTATTCCACTTGGGGCCCCACCATTGTATCTTTCAGTTTTTCAGTTTCAGCACAACTTACTATTTTTATCAGTTTTTCAGGTCCTGAACTTCCGAAGCCGTTTTGAGGCCCTAAACGACGTTTTTTGGACATCATTTGTCTAATGAATATGATTCCATTTCGGAATAAATTCATGGAAACATTTTTATTCCTCGAATAGATATTTATAATGATGTATCATGTGCGTCAAACGGAGATAATATGCCAAATTTACGTCCTCGGGAAGTTGAAACACCAATTTACCCAAACGGGGTCCATTGTTTTGGCGCTTCATCTCCTAGGGTTATTTTTTTGTATGTTTAGAGTTATCCATTGTTTCTCCATAAAAAATAGGCCCTCGAGCCTCATTATAACACAGTTCAGAGGTCTGTAGCCGCCACATCTCTTCTCAGAGATTCGCTACCAGTACCCTAGCTATTTTATTTCCATTATGTTTGTAAGCATATTTCTGTTCTTTTATATTAATGAAATGAAGCCTTATTTCCACCGCATCTCTATGTTTATGGTTATTTCTGTATTCTATTGTGTTCATGCATAAATCCAAATCAAAATGCCTGATGAATCCGTCTATCTAGTCGACTCTACCGATCCTTGGTATGGATACATTCTTGTCTACCTCAAAATACAACAGTTCCACCCATATCTCACGTCAGACGACCTTCATCACATCTGCCACAAAGCTAGACACTACCTAGTGCTTAAGGATACTCTATACGGTCGTGGTGTTAATTCATTTCTTCGACATTGTATAACTCTTACCGAGGAAGAACCTATTTTAAATGACTGCCACGTTGCGGCATGTGGAGGTCATCTTTCAAGCATAGCTACTGCCCAAAATATATTACACATAGGATAATACTAGCCCACTTTTTTTAAATATTGTGTTATTGTGGTCCAGAAGTGCCATCAATGTGAAATCTATACTAAGAAAATGTGTGCATGCCCTGGCCCTCTTCATCTGGTTATTTCCATCAGTCCCTTCACTAAATGGGGCATACACTTCATCACATGAAATCCCACTTCATCTGATGGACACAACTACATTGTGGTTGATGTCGACTACTTCATGAAATGGGCTGAAGCCATTCCCACCTTTCGAGCTGATGGATAAATCACTGCTCTTTTCCTATTCAATTAGGTTATTTTTTGATTCAGTGTACCTTTTACGATTGTTACATACCATTCTTCTCACTTTCAAAACCATATGATGTCAAAATTAACATCTTTGCTATGCTTTCGACAAGACCACTCTTCATCCTACCATCCACAAGAAACTGGTCAATTCGAAGTCGTTAATGGTTTCCTCAAGGCTCATTGAGATGTCGCATTGGCCCTCAAAGCACACAATTGTTGAGTCAAAGCTCAATATGACAAAGTTTTCAAGCCTCGTACTTTCCAAGAGCATGATGTTGTCTTACTCTATGATCATAAACACAACCTCTTGGGGGTAAGAATGCTTCAAACATTATGGATCAGTATGTATGTTTTTACTAAGGTTCTTTCTAAATAAGCTTATGAACTCTAGGACTGTAATGGAGTCCCACTCGCTGAGCCCCGCAACGGGCTCTATCTAAAAAATTATTTCTCCTAGTGATCTAATGGGCATCTGCTTTGTAATTTTATGTATATATTTTTTTTCTTTTTTTGGTGTATATGAATTATTTTGGCCTTTTTCTAAGTATTTTTCTCTCATACACATCACTTTTTCACATATTTCTTCGTCACCCTTACTATACGTTGTATATGTGGATGGTTCCAGTCGTCACACAAGGAAAATTGCATCGGATGCTTGGGTCCTCTACACACCTAAGTCACAACTATTTAGTTTTGGGGGTGTCTTCCTTGGCTATTCCACCAATAATATTTTTGATTACATGTTTGTTATTGATATCCTCAGTGAAGCTGCATCTCGCAACATCTCCAATATGGTGGTTAGGTTATATTCTAAGTTTTTTGTTATGCACTTGACCAATCATTATCATATCCACAATCCTATTTTATTATATTACTTTTTAACGGGGTAGTTTCTAGAACGTCAATTCGATTTTCTCACTTATGAACACATTCCTAGAGAATCTGATGCATTATCTGATTCATTAGAAAACTATGTATTAGATTGGCATCTATCACATTCCTTATAAAACATTCATACATGAGTGTACATTTTTTCATCATAAAAAATCACATAAAAAAAGAAAAATACATCATTTAAATCTCAAAAATATATTTGTATATATATATATATATATATATAGATATAGATATAGATATAGATATAGATATATATATATATATATCATTTCTGGTTTGTTTACATCAAAAACTCTCCAAAAATTGGGCTTTTTATAATAAAAAATAGCTCTGCTAAGCCTCTCTATGACATCTGCTACCCTATATCTACTCCAGTGTTGAGCTTGCTACTCATGATAGCACATCACTACTTTGGCTAACCTCCTTAGAGGCACCAAAAACCACTCTAGCACATGCACTATATGTCGTTGTAAATGTCTAGTTATCTCCCTCATGGGAAGAGGTGTCACACCCATACTCAAACCCTTGAGGTTCCATGCAACCTCATGCAATATCTGTGTATCATCCCCTTCTTTGATGATTGTCGCAGCCTCTACTGCTGCTCTAGCCCCAGGTAGTTGATCACCTAGCCTAACTTGGCGAGGGGCTCCAACCAGTCATACAAGTGCCATATATGTGTCAAGAAAATGCTTCATATCAAAAAAAAATTCACCCATAACCAAAAAAATTTCATAAACATTCAAAATACAAAAAATACTTTTTAATCTGATGTGTCATTTTACCTAATGGCCCCCATTGAGTTCCAGGTGGAAACATCATCTCTGGATCCTTTGTGAAGTTCATCCCCACATAGGGATAATCTTCAATCATCAAAATATAACCACGGAGCCACTCGAAGAAGCATCATCAAAGAAATTCCTAATTGGTCCTTCTCCTGTCTAAGGCATCAGGGAGGCTCATTAACCCTATCTAGGCTCCTTTGGACTAGTTATTCCCATTCTCATTCGAGGCCTCATCATGGGCACTCTCTCTAGCATAAATGACACGATCAGGGTTTCATACCCAAACTCCCTTTCGGCTCGAGTCTTACACGTTTTTAACTCTACTTTTTCTCAGAGGAAAACAACCTCACACCATTCAAATACCTATGGCTCCAAACAATCTAATTCCAATAGCAACTAAGCCTTTGTTGCCATATGTTAAATTTTGGCACCTTCCAATAGCACGGTCATCCATAAAATTAATCTCAATGGTCTAGATGAAATCCAAGCTATAGGAATCTTGTTGCTCATCAACTTTGTGTTATCTATACATGCGACTTGGATCAGTTCCATGGTGGTCCTAGGATCCACTCTTGATCTTGTCATGTTGGGCCTTGGTCCTGTACATGTTAGGTCGGTCAGGAATGAGATGTCATATTTTTCTATTAAGAGGTTATGACCATCAATCCTGAACACACCTTGGTGTTCATCCCACCGCTGGATTATCCATCTCAAGGGGTCATCCTGCCCCTTCATCAGATCTAATTTGGCATACTTTAGCAAGCTGCATCTTCGTAATGATACAAAAGATGTTAGATCAGTTAAATTTTCCGTTCCTCATTCACGTGTTCTCTTTCATTCTAGAAACTCATGGTAACCACTTGATCCCTGCACACAACAATGTTTCATAGTTAAGAAGTTGTCTTAAAACCATACCAATTAAACAAATTGTTTTTTGTTTTGTTTTAGCCAGCTAACACGGCCATATTTCACCAACAAAGCATGATAACTCTCCCTTCCCTCACGAGAAGGGAATTTAACACAGCCTAGGCATTGGGTGACCATGTTAGCCAGCCAAAATATTTAGGGCCTACCCAAAATTGCAAAACCACCAGAAAAAAACTTGAATGAAACAATGTAAAGCAAGATAAAGGTCCCATCTTTTACCTAGAACTGACGGAATCTAAAATGGTTTCTCGGATCGTCCACAATATAACACAGATGATTTTCTCCTTTTTTCACTCCAGATCACTTTCACCAACTACAAATAGTGAAAATGAAGGCTTTTTGTCCTTCTTATAGTCACCCTAGAGGTATGACTCACCTTATCTAGTCATTGAAATTGGAGCTCTTTAATTTTCTGCTATTCTTTTATGCAACTATTCACTATTCCATTGATGTTACTGATGCTCTGATTATTTACTAGTGTTTTATGCATATTTGATGATCTTTGACTCGAAATGAGCACAATATTTTTGGGACCTTTTCTAGCTCTTAAACCAAAAAATTCCTAACTTCCATATTTGAGCTCGTTAAACTCCCACGAAGAAGATCTTGAAAAATTATTTTCCCTCTTTTTCTCCCACCATAAAAACTTAAAAAGACATTTAGAGTTTTTTTTCGTTGGATTCGTTAAAATTTCACGAAAAGTATCGAGTTTTTCTTCATCTAACTTGTTAAAATTTCACAAAGAATATCAAGTTTACTTCAT
Source organism: Pinus albicaulis (assembly GCA_034641835.2). Taxonomy (NCBI): domain Eukaryota; kingdom Viridiplantae; phylum Streptophyta; class Pinopsida; order Pinales; family Pinaceae; genus Pinus; species Pinus albicaulis. Next base: position 9,821 of record MU968489.1, read on the forward strand.
CTCCTTATACTCATAACAAAATGAGGTAGATATCCTTTGAACATAGGTTTAACACTTTTTCCTAACTCAATGGACTAACTTACGAAAAAGGAACTATCTCGAGCATACTATTGACCCTTTATCACACTCGATCATCAACCATGAAAAATGTACCCCCTATAGTTGTCTTTACAATCTTTTCAGACTCTCTAAATATGAAAATACCACCGAGTTTACCTTTATGGACTTGTTAAACTTGATCATATGGGGAAAAATTGGACAAAACATAAACTCACTATCTATATTCTAAAGGATCTTTTGGTAGAAATATCCTTAGAAATCCCTTGAACATGGCACTCCCTCAACACAAACTTCCTCTTTTTCAGCTTCTCATTGAACCCTACCATCCTATGAGTTTATCCTTCATACTTTTATGTTCCTATTATTTTTATCCTAACACTCTTTAGTGTTCTTGAGTCTAATATGCATGGCAGTATGTATGACGTACCTTCTATTGTTCAAAGGGATCCACCTATCCTTTGCTTCCTATATCAACCCAGCTATCGTATGTCTAAAAAGGGCCCTCTGTCAAATTTAACCATCACTCTAAACTATCTTCAAAACAAATAATTTATATCCTGTTTCATGTCACCTGATGTAGGATACCTTATTTCCTACCTTTGATAGATCCCTTCCTATAAAATTCAATATATTATCTAGGAAGATGATCCAAAAACATATCAGTACACTGGAACTTGCAGAAATTAGTGGTAGGGTTTCTTGTGTTTTATTGGTTTTATCATTGGCTCCCAGTTGAATAATTCTACAAGTGTTCGACATCAACACCATTTTTCATACTCGCTAGATTGTATTGTGCATCTTGGAGACCATCATTCTTATTGGTGGCCATCCTCGCGTATGTTAAGAGTTTTCATTATTGACTAGTAATCAGACGATTTCTCACATATTAAACTAAAAATCATTTATTCACATGTGCATAAATTTGTTTTTTAAGAAATCAGCGACCAACAACTTGGGTATACGCTTACATCACTCATCTTTTTTTTCTCTTCCAAGTTGCACACATTGTTTTCAGAGACAACTCATCATATTTATTTTGTTATGACACAACTTCCACAGTGTGCTTATCGATGGACATGTTAGTCATATCTATTCCTTGATAAATCACTCTGATATAGCTACTGTGCATGGGAATGGCCGACTCAGGATTGGTTCTGATATTTTTAACATATGTTGCTTGTTTTAGGTCTTCCACAGTCCTCCAAATCCTCTCTCTCTCTCAAAATATAAAGTATTTTGGCCATCGACTTCTTCTCTAACCTCACACTTTAGGGGGAATTTTTTATACATCAAAATGACCTCCTCATCAGCTCAGAGGGGAAGAACATTTTGGTTGAATAAATTACCTAAGTCACAGGCCTCTTTTCTAAGGTAACACACCCTAAAAACAACCAAAAAGAGTTATAATGTTGCCTAGCCTCTTGCAGAGAGCGTCAGTGCCTAGGTTAATGCATTGTTTTGCCTAAAGGGAAACATTATTCATGTTTCATGAAGTATTAGGGTCAAATCCTAAGTTAACTGATTGACATCCTGACTTTTTCTCAAGGAGTCAGTGCAAAAATCTAGAAACCTGTGGATCAGTCTTCACATTAATGGACATTGTCAAACCTATCCAAGTCATTCAAAGAAGGAAAAATCAATAAATCAAGGAAATATCTTGGATTTTACCCTATTCGAACTAATGGATTAAATGTCAAGGAAAATCCCCCCCCACTCCTATAAATTGGAGGCTTGGGCATAGTGAAAAAGGTTGAAGTATTACTGAATAATTTCTCATTTGTGTGAGGTTATAGTGTTTGCATTATTCATTGATAATTATTGGCTCATGCATTGTCATACCAAAGAGTTGAAGAGAGAGAGCTAGGATTTGAAGTATTGACGAAGGCTTGATCAAGCCGATATGGTTTTAATCCTCCTTCACTCCTTTATAATATATAACTACCTTTGTTTTGTCCACTTCGTTGTCTCGATGTTGCATTAATATGTTGATTTTCTTTAGGACACATGTAATAAGTGGCTTAGATTCATACTTATTTATCTTCAGTTATATGTTAGTTTTTTATTTTTAAGTTTGATATACTGTGTTGATTACTCTCTTCTCTTGTTTGCTTGCAGGATCTAACCTCGGAGCTAGTGCGGCGGTCTTCCACCTCACTACATTGGGATCTCCAGCGGGACTGCACAACACATTGAAATAACTCTTCTCCCATATACTTTTTCAATCAATAGTTAGCATGAACATGTATATGTTTTCTATGTAACGGTTGTAGCTAATCTGACAGTCTTCCTTGGGTCTAAGAAGACCTGAGAGGGAATTTACATCCGCTACCACCCATGCTATTTACCCCTAAGCAATGTGAGCCAATACTACTCATGATGTAAGACGATGATGCTTGGTTGGGGTCGTGAGATGGGGAATTTTTGTGTGATTTCCATCTCTAGGTCTTAGTTTTAGCGTGATGTGGATTGGTTCTGTCTTGACACTACTTTTTCTTCTCGCAATTGTGAAATATATTGACAGTTATTCATATGATGAAATTGGGAGCATATGCGACAATAGAAATGGGTTATTTTCTCTTGATTGGAGAGATGTATTTGGGCGATTGGGATTACTATGTGGAAAATATTAGAGAAACTGGTCAAATACAAACATTGGTTAACCAGGTGGTTGGGTTTATCGAATAGGGCACATGGGAGGTTTGGTTTAAACCATGCCTTATTGGGACATTTCGTCCTCCTCCCATATCTAGGTCAGTGATGGTGTAAAGAGGGTGGTGGGATTTCTACCAGTTTTATCTCTTTGAACATGCATAAGATGGACCTAGATGCTTCATTCCCTTAATTTGTGTTATTGTCTAAAATTTTTTAGTCCGAATTGACTATGTCAGAGTTTTCAGCGATGAACTAAAGCATGAAATCTAACATAGAGTGAAATATAGGGAGGTGGGCACAATGACACACATGATGGTTACTTCTAAAGATCTACCACATATGTCATCTATGTATAGAGAATTTTCTTTGGGAAACATGGGTGATTAGGTACGAGTGATTAAATGCCCTTAATTCAGGGCATTGAGTGATCAAGTGATCAGGTTCATCGCACAATGCGCAGACTGGGGCATGAGGTCTAGCCACTATTTTCATTTGTGGTGACTACAGATTGGACGTGTTGGGTATGAGCATGACGTTAGTTCTTCTCGTATGTATACAATGGCTTTGGATCCATCATCCCCCATCTACATGCCATGTTACCAATGGATCCTGGAAATTGGATTACACTAGTGTGTGTAACGTGTCTCGATATAGAGGGATTTCAGGGAAATTATGGGTATAATTCCTGTACTCTGCACAAGAGGTGCATGCATGATTGATACATAATTCCTTTCCTTGGTTGTTTGTGACATTTTCTATATTATGCAGATTTGGGGTCACAATCATTATTACGGCATGTAGAAGAGATTTCAACTCCTCTAAATTTGAGCAAGTGTTGTTAGGATGACCAACTATATTTCCCAATGCACAAGATGGAGACATCCTAGGAACTTTAGGCGCATCTACCTTCTTCCCTTTTTTCTTCTCCTTTTTGGTGGCACCAGCTAGTGTTGCTATGGGTGTTTCCTGAGTTATGATGGCTTCCTTGGAGGTGATAGGAATGAAACCTATAGAGGTGATACCTAAGTTACATGACATGGCTGGTGGGGCCAAACACTAGACTAACATCACTAGGGCCATGTTTGAAATGTAAGGGTTTACATGACTTGTTTCAAGACAAAAACATGTGGGGGATATAAGAAGGGGGTTTGGGTAATGGCATATGGAAGAAATTTTGATTTGGTGGCGATGACACTCATGGTGTTGGGCTCTGGTTCTTGACTTAGTTTGATGTTTTATGAACTCATCATGCACAGCGTAGCTGCCGTAACTGCTGGAACTTCTCTTGGTAATACAGGAGATTCTTTGGGGTATGTTCCAAGGAGAGTGGATGGTTTGAATTGACTAGTAGAAAACTCAGTGTATGTTGTGACCAACTCCACATAAGAATCTACATATGGTAGCACATCGTCAAGGTAGGTTATAGGTTTCTTTTCATAATACTGGAGTTGGTCTATAGTAACAAATTTCCCTTCATGTGGGAACATCATTACTCTGAATACAAAGGATGTTACCGTAGTCATTGCATATAATAACTATGTCCAAGAATGATGTTGTAATCTAGCTGTGGATCCAAGACTTTAATGTCAATGAGCATAGTCTTATCAATGAGATGTACTGGTACATCTTGAAATAAACCTATAGGGGTAGAAGGGCACCCATCATATTCTCTAAGCGTGATGTCAGGTGGTTTTAATTATGGTGCTCCTAACTTCTGCCAAACTATTTTCGACATGATACATGTGTATTCTCCTTCATCCACAATGCAACGATGAATGGTGATGTTCTATAATGAGACCAATATTTGAAAGGATACTAGAGAATGGAGTCATGGACTCTCTTTATCTAGGTCAAAAACCATTAAGCAAGAATCGAAAGCGTCGATTGCACCTAATGTGGAAAGTAAGGATTTCTTTTGGGCTTGGAAAGATTGTAGGACTTATAATGTTTATATAGTTGAGGGGACTGAGAAAATTCATCCACTATATTATAGCTATGAGAAGCCTTTGAATTATGTCCTGCGTGCCTCAAGGGTCCTTTTACCATTTTTGGCATATTTTTGATGGGTACCCTAGAAATGGTTAGCGGTGTTTTGGGTACATTTGTGTTTGAGGACAATGGTTTGGCTTCTGGGGGAGATTCATAAGTTCTATTCCATGTTTTTAGTATAATTATTCTCCTACCATGTAAATGCAGCGATGAGATTTGTTATTAGTGTTCCCCCTAGAGTTATTTTTTTGGGATGGTTGATGTTTTTGAGTATTAACTACTCCTTGATGGGGGAACGTTCATGTAGTACTATAGGTTGTTGGTTCTACCCCGCTTTCCCTCTATTGCCCTGAAGTCTTTTTAACTTAGGGAGCTCAAGAGAGTGGTGGGTGTAATGTCCATAATCCCCACAGATGGAACAAGAATTATTTTTCCTTATACTGGTAGTATTGTTTTGCCTTTGGGCGTTGTTGTTGGTTAATTCTTGGTTCTAATTTTTTTTGGGATTTCCCCCATCTTGTGTTCTCGAGGGGCATTGTTGATTGTTGCCCCATATCTAGGGTCTCCCTTTGATTTGTTCTTTAGTTTTTTCTTAGCAACATTAGGAGGATGATTAGTATTCTCCTGGTCAAATGATGATATTTTTTATCTTTGGGGGGTTGCACTAAATTAACCCATGCATTATTTTGCGTTGGTGGTATATTTTTTTGTTGTGCAAAAAAAGTAGAGTATTGGTTTCCTTGTCCATGATTGGTGCATGCATTCTGGGATGACTCTCTTATGTCAGTATTTCCTGTAAGGGTGCATTGAAATAGTCTCAACCGAATGGTATCCTCTATAATACTATTCAACGAACGCCACAGGTGAAAATTCATGACATGGTTTCCTAGGTCTTCACCTTTCTTTCCTTCAAATTTTGGAATATCTAAAGGGAGTTTAGTGGGCATGGCTAGCCAATTAAGGCCATGACTGATTGGGTCATTGGTTAGCTTACTTATATCTGGTAGATTCAAAGATGCTAAGAAAGTTATTTTTGATTTAACCGCCATCGCAAAATGATTTTGGATAGTTATGTGTAAAGGGGTCCTCGGTGGAGAGGCCAGAGGAAGACTACCCTGGTGGGTGATCCTAAGGATATCCATGGGAGTGGTATGTGGTCTCCCCAAAGGGGTAGAAATTGGTGACCCTTGAGGGGTCTTAATGGGTGTATTTTCTTGAGGATGGGTCTCAAGCAAAGTTTCTCCAATAAAGGAAGATCCTATAATGATGGTGGTGTGACTTCCTGTACACCTAAATGGTACAAGGCCTCGCACACCTCCCAGTAATGGGGGGAGGTCTAGGAAACACCTAGATCGATAAGGTTCCATGGGGTCCCATATGGTGTTGATTAGTGTGACTTACTTTGAATGGGTTGGAGGGAAGAAAATGAATATCAATGCAATACAATCACATACATAAAAAAAAGAAAAAATGGAAATGTAATGGAAATCACATACATAAAAGCAAGAAAAAAGATGGTTTTTGTTTGTTTGTTTATGATAAAAATCCTATGTAGACATGATCGTCCTTTCCACTCTCAAAGTAACTGGGCCCTGCAGAGATATCTTCTGATGGGTATTGGGGCCAGCGTCCCAAAAGAACTGGTGAAACCTTCCAACAGCTAAAGAATCAACCAAGGTAATGGAAATTAGGATCTAGTGTTACATGTATCGTCACATATAGGGAAAGGATGCCCAATATTTTGGCCACTAAAGTAACTTCATCTCATGTGAGCATTTGAGTCGTTAGCTTCTTGGTAGTCAGTTACTAGTACCGAACACTATATGGGTTGGGTAGCCCTAAAGGGTGCCGCATGCACTATACCTAAGTCGAACCCCCTCTGAATCGAATTTTGTAATGCTCGGGAAATCTTTCCCGTGGGGTGATTGAAGGATTTTAAGCTCCCTAAAAAGTCAAAGTTTTTGATTCAAAATGTAACATGAACATGGAAGCTTATGGGATGCCTACCGCCAATGGTATTAACCTGCACTATTAGTTCTTTTGTGGCCCATGTGGGGAAAGTTTTAGTGGGTTTAAGTTATGAATGTTTTTAGGTGTCTTAATTTTCTTTAGTGTGTGAAATGGTAAGAAAACATAATCTAGGAATAAAATCCCCAAAATATGGATTCCTTTTAATGCAAAGCTTACCGATGCTTAGTGTGTGATAACGTGAAAAACAAAGTGTGATAAGATGTGGATATGTGATGATCATTTTCTATGACCATGTAATTACACTAAGTTTTTATTGTTCCTTGCATAAAATAGAAATGATGTGTGGATAATGGGCCACTTACGATCCTTCTAATTACACTATGTGGAACTAAAGGGATATGGGGGAATCCAAATTCTTTGAGAAAGCATTCATATGTAAGCCCGGGTTCACCCAAAGGCACAAGGGAATCAAATATTACTTGATTTATATACTAACATTTGGCCCTAGTCCCAAAAACTATTGAAAATAAAAATAACTTGTTTAGTAGCAATATTTGTGGATGATGAGCCACTTACACCTTTACTAATTAAACTATGTGATTTGCATAAACTTCAAGAAAATAGTTTGAAAAAATGTGTGGAATTTGGCCACTTACTCTTCTCCCTAATTAAGCTATGTGTTTTTTTTTCAAACGTAAAAAATAAAAAAAACTCTAATTTCTCTACTAATTATGGTTAGTACATCAACTAGGTGAACTGAAAAATAGAATAACATAATGCAGTGGTGAAGCGAATTCACTAAAGGCTGCCAATCACCTAAAAAAGTGGAAAATACAAGAATTTTCTTGCTTTCTGGAACACCACACGTATTTTTCATACATAGACGTGGAGCAACGCGTCTGTAAGATCGAAAGACAAGTAGTCAAAAACAAAGAGTAAATTTTTTATTTCTGAGGCTTAGAAGAGTTCCAAAAGGTCTTGAAAAAATTCCTAGAGAGGTCCTGAGTGCCTTGTAGTTGGTTATGCAAAGAGAATTTCCTGCAAAAAAAATGTTAGAACAAAGAAAAGAAACTAGGGGAGTCGCCAATTTTGTGTTAGTTTTTTTGTGGCAATGGAGTACCAAATAACACCTCCTTAATAGTTGGTTGTTCCTTACAAAGGATCACGGGGATAGTTGGTGTTGTTACTGACAGACTTTAACAAAGAAAATCACGATTAGTATTAGACATAATGCATGTAGAAACATAAGTCAGGGCAAAAGAGGCAAATGAAACAAAATAATCAATGGAGAAAACATGTCAATATATCAATGGAGAGAGACTCCCTTTATTGACTCCTGGTGGTATAAGAATACAATATAATGCTAAAACACTTGAAGAGAATCCTTTCAGCTATGGAGCTCAAATATCCTCATCAAGGACGTACCTTTCCTTTGTCACTTTGAAATATTCTCCTCTCTCTCAAAAGAAGTGTGAAGACTCTCGATTGGTGTTTCTCTAATAGAAATTTGGCCAGCATAAGAATTTCTCATGGTTTTCTCTTCCCATGGTTTGTTTATATAAAAAATTGTGAACCCGACTTCCCTCCCTTGGCCCAATAGTGATAGTAACCCAAGAGTAGGACAAGGTGATTCAACTGAGGGTTGCATATCGTTAGGGCGACCTCAAGTCGATTTTCCTTGACTAAACATGTCAGAGAATCAACTACCCAAATGTGGGAAATGGTCTCTAAAACTGACGATTCAACATTCCCTGGACTGTGTGACTTTCAAAGAAAAATCCACGCAGTCCATGCAAACTTCCATTAATGCTAGTGTGCAGTCCAATTTTTCTCACAAAACCTTACGAAAAAAAACATTTTTATCCTTCCAAGATGTTCTCTACTGCAAAATCTTGATTTTTACCTTTTTTTGGACAATTTCTAATGTCTCTTAAATTGTGATATTTTCTATTGTTAACAATGTTTTAGGTATGTGACAAGCTGGCAGCCCCTTGTGTGAAATTTTAGGAAGACCCTCTCTTTAGTATAAATACAGGGTGAGTATGAGGCTTATAATCATCAAAAAGTGAAACATAATCCAAGGGTACAACTCGTTGAGGAGGATAATATTCTTCCCTAACAGCAACAAGGAAAGAGCAGATTAGTGTGGAGGAATAAGGTTGTGTGAAGCCTATTTCAAGAGATTAGATTATTGTTTTGAAGACCACATGCCTATTCTTGGAGGCTGGGGGTAGGGAGATTGTTTTAGGGCCATTTGGGTGGAGTGCAGACCCTTGGAAGGACTGACGCAATCAAGAGGGAGATTTTTGTAGCAATCAGAAGCATAAAAGAGGGAGGTTTAAGCGTTGTAAGGGGTTGGAGTAGACCATAATTTCAACTAAGGTTATCCTCCCCTATTATAAGGGTATTTGTAGCAAAGGGATGGAAATTCAGGGTTAATTTGAGGACTGTTAGGGACTATGGTTGGGTGCCCTAACCAGTCTATAATTGCAGCAATCAAAGGACCCTAAAAATGTGAGTTGAAGCATGCATTTTGGTGCATCTTGTGTATGTTGGGTCACAGTTTTTTTACCATATTTGGATCAATTTTCTTGCAGCATGTGGGTTCCATTTGGATGACCTTCCATGAAGGTGAAGATTCCATCATAGGAGAAGAATCCACATTGAATTATTTGGCATCATTAGTATGATGGAGAGAATCATGGTGATAGCCCAAAGTAGCCCTAGATGAGCCATATTGAAATGACGAAGATGAGCTAAAGGTTGGGTGAAGATTTGTGTCGAAGTGCAACACCTTGATGGACAAAGGTTACTGCAAACCTGGAATTTTGGAGTTTGGGATTAGGCATACCCATATATAATATTGAATAAGCCCGTGTACATGATACAAAAGTGACTTGCAGTAGTGTTATGTGGAATCCCTCTTGGAGTCTCAATGTTTTTTCCTTTGAAGGAATAAGGGGCACCTAGTGAGAAGTATGGGAGCAAAAGACCGACAGGACAGGATACGACATCAATTCTACACAACATGTTTTTCATTGTATCTTGTATAACATAGACTGTTGTATTATTCAGTTTGTTTAATATAGCGAAGATTGGGGTTGTACATTATTGTACAATTTTGTTAAAATTCTGTATATTTTTGCATGTGTGATTTATTTCTTTATATTTCCACTATGCAAGGTAGTTCATGGTTGATATTATTGGTTTGGTAGCGTCAGTGATTTTAAGACTCTAACCTAGACCCAAGGCCGTGGAAATTCAACACAATATTCCATTTTTCAAAGGGATCTGTCATTACTTGTGGACACAAGGGAATTTCATTAGCTTTCCCAGGTCAGCCCATCTACTGACATATATTGCATTACCTAACATATTATTTAGCATCCTTTAAAGGAGAAATAAAAAATATCCTACACAAGGGACTTTATATATTATTCTCTTTTCTACGAAATGGTCCCTAAAAGGTTCTTCATGGGCTACATTTAAGATGTAAAACAAATCCTCTTCTCATACAAACCTAAAGATAATCAAATATTGTCTAGTATAGAAGAATTCATCTTGGATATAGTAGTATGAGGAACTATTTTTAAGAATTATCTACTTTTCCCTGACAGAAAAGAGTGGTGGTGTCTTTCCTATAACCAGATAATTTTCTATGTTTGCAAACCATGGTGAGTTAGTCAAATATAAAATAAGTTCTCATTAGGAAAGGATTCTTAAATAGAAATAACATGAACTATATTATCAAGTCTAGAAAAATATTCAACTACGACATTATATTTACTAGGCCTATCAATAATAGTAATATTAAATTTCTGCAATTATAGTAACCATCGAGTAACCCAACCACTAGTTAAAGGTTTATTCATTAGATAATTTATAGCACAGTGGTCAGTGTGAACAAATACCTCACACCCTATAATGTAGTGTCTGAATTTGTTGATGGAAAAAACCACAACTAATAATTCATGTTCTGTTACCATGGCATTCAACTCAATTGGAAAAATATTTTTACTTACAAAATATATAGCATAAGACAGTCGGCTTTTTTCTTGTCCTAGTGCTACACCAATAAGAATTTCCAAGGAATAAGAGGAGATATGGAATGGAAGGAACCAATTAGGTCCCCTCGGGATGGGTGCCCTAATCAATTTATCCTTTAATTCCTCGAAAGTGCACTAGAAAGCATGAGTCTAAGAGAAATAATTGTATTTAGCTAACAAACAGAAAAGAAGAGAAATTATTCTAGAGATATACTCAATGAAACTTTGGTATTATCTTGCATTTCTAAGAAAATCTCTTACTTCCCTTTGAGATGTGGGCGCTGGTAGGTGTATAATGACTTCAACTTTAGCAAGGTCTAGTTTATAACCTTAATAGAAATGAGGCGACCAAGGACTATCCCTGTGTTAAACATTGATCTTCTTATTATTTAATGTGAGGAAAGAATATTGGAACTTGATTAATACTTTCTTTAAATTATGAAGGGAATCCTAAAAAGAATCACTTTCTTCAAATTATGAAGGGAATCCTGAAAAAAATCATCATATATGGAATCGTCCATGTAAACTTCAACGCACTAGAGATCAGCAAAGATAGCCAAGAGTTTTTTCTAAAATGTGGAATGGGTATTACGCAATCTAAAGGGAAGCACCTAATATATGAATGTCCCTCATAGAAAGGTAAAAGTGGTCTTATCTTGATTGTTGGAAATACTGAGAGGGGGGGTGAATCAGTATTTCTTTCAATTAGAGCATTAGTTAATCTTCAATTATTATTAGTGTTTTTACAATGATAGCAGCAAACAAGAGGAAAACAAATGCACATAGTTTTTAAGGTGGAAACCCACTCTGGGACAAAAACCACCTAATGCTTTTCTAATAATTCTTTAATATTCAACTCCAATTGAAAATAAAGCTCCAACTTCCATGAATCTAGAAAAGCATTCTTCTCCAGCTCCATCAGGATGGATGCTCCAACACCCGAGATTCTTCAATAGTCAACTGAATGGATTCCCCAACACCCAATGAGCTATAACTCACCCTAGCACCACCCTACCACCCTATAGAAGAATAAAATAAGAATGGACTCTCGTACCAGGGAAAATGGTCCACTTTACAATGATATAGAATGATCCAGAAGAAGAAGATATACTAGACCATAACCACTTTGACACAACCACCTAATGATGATCCTAGACCTCCCAACACTGCCTCATCAACCCTTGGCAGAGAGACACTAGTACAATTTGTACAATAATGTATTTACAATGACTAAGTACAATGATACCTTTACAATGATTGTATGCAGTGCTGCCCACTTGAAGACTTCATATGATGAACTTCTTGCTGCCGTTATGCACCTTGGTTGCTACTCTTGTCATGCTATCCTCTACCGCACCTTGCTTTTCTTCTAGACTTTTCTTTTCTCGCTGTAGAAATTCTGGTCCTTTGCAATCCTTGACAACACATGATCTAGCTTTTTCTTGCCTTCTAGGAGCTCGATATTGAATCTGGTGTATCTCTGTTATTTCAGATCCTCAATATCTAATTTTTAGTCCTGTAGTATTCCTCTAAGTCATCTTTCCAATGTCGTAGGTCTGACCCAATTTGGATTCTTCAAGAGAGATTTATACCCAATTTCTCACAATGCCCTAATTATGGAATATTTCAGTAGAGCACACTTGTACGACATGCCATGTGTCACTGTTTCTTCATTTGGCTCTGAAATTTATATAGAAAAAAATATAGATTGTGCACTATCTACCACTTTTTATGGAATTCCAATCTGATACTCAGAGAGAGAGAATTATGACGATTTAAGCAAGGTCACTTCTTTGATATGAATTTCAGGAGCCTGCAAAAACCCTGACTTCCATAGATCATATCTCCAAAAATATTGCACACCTTGATATAAAAATTTTATTGCAGCTTCCTCAGGATTTCAGATTCATCTCATAAAAAATTCAGCTTCTGAACCTTCGTATAAAAAAATTTAGAGTGAAAATTCCACAATGACCTGTTTCATATGGCCGAATCCCTTGCCTAAGGATGAAATGAAGATCACAATTTATATGAATGCTTAAGTTGAGAGGCGCTTCAACAAGTGAACGTGGGAGAGATTTTAGGAGATTAAAAAATAATAATAATGACTTTTCAATGACCCATGCCCCAACCCCATGGGGTTTTAGCCCAATAACTGGGGGTACAAACTTCAAACATGAATATCTCTCAAACCGTGAAGAATTACATGGCATGCCATATATCAATGGAAACATCTCGACAAGTAGAAATCATCAAAAGAATTATTAACCCAGAATATATTAATTTTGTAGGGCAAAATTCCCATGCAATATTGGGTTAGCCCCTGGTGCTGCTTGGGTTGACATCAATGACAACTGCTAATCAACAATCTCCCCCTTTGGCATTGATGGAAACACAAGTACTCCCCCTACGATCATGACACATCTTCCTACAACATTCTCTCCCCCTTTGACATCAATGGAAAAGTGTAACTCCCCTTGAAACACAACCATCTTGTGGACCTGTACACACTTCCACTCCCCCTTTATATTCTGAAAAACGAAAAATCTAATGAGAACTTGGGAGAATCCCAAGCTTTTGGCGAAGATATTCCAATGCGGGAAAATATTTAATTTGTGATTCTTTTGGTGCTGCTTGGAATCTTGCTACTTTTCCAACTACTTGCATAACATCTGGTCGGGAGGCTGTTACATATAGAAGACTACTAATCACTGATCTTTATGTGTGATCCATATTTGGTTGTAACCACTAAATGCGTCTAGAAAATAAAAGTACTTCTTATCTACTAGGGTATCTAGTACTCGATCAATAAAAGGAAGTGGGAAGTAATATTTGAGGGTGGCCTTATTTAATTATTGGTAATAAACACAAATCTACCACCTCCCATATTTATTTGGGACTACAACTAATTGGGAGACCCATCAGGTGTCAAAAATAAGGTCAATAAATCCAACATCTAGGAGTTTTTGAAGTTATTCATTTATAATGACTTAGAGCGTCGGGTTCATTTGACACTAAATCTATTAGATAGGTCAAGTTCCTTCCTTAATAGAGATATGGTGAATACAAGTATCAGGAAGGATGCCCTTCATTTCTTCATATCTTCAGACAAATGAATCAAGGTGATATTGTAATTTTTTAATTAGTTTCTATCAATGGATTGAGACGAGTTTTGGATTAATGTATAGGGATTTTCTCGAGCTCACCTCAACAAGTGCAACATTAGGCTCGTGATTATCCATGGTGGTCGTTAAGCTCTGTAGTGGTGACAAGGTTTGTAGATCACAACTCTCTTGGAAGCTAGGATTGAAAATGTGATTGAATAATCTCAAATTATGCAATGTGTCCAAGTTAGCGAGAAATTCATGATTTTTACTTTCCTCCGTACATTCCTTGAATTGGGAAACCTGGTCTATCATATAAATAGACGGTATCCTCACCAATGCTACTATCGTCTAACCATAAGGTGTCATAAGAGTATAAACGGTGACCTTCTTCCTTTAATCCCCATGTCAGATAATTATATCGTTGGAGTAACAATCAATATAAGTTTTAGTCATGATGAGCCATGTCCATCCCAAAATAAAAAGATGTTCCATAATAGGATTTTTAGGTTGAAGAAAAATGAAGTTTGTGAGTTACTCCCACGAGTAAATTGAGATGATCACATCATTTAAAACACCCTATTTCTTGATTTTATATCGATCAACAAGCTCTAAAAAATGGGTGTAGGATTAACCTGAGTCAAACCAAGTTGTTCCATGGTTTTTCAGGTCATCATGGTCAATTAAAAAATTAGGGACAAGGATTCCACCCATATGGACAGACACAATTTGGTTTTCAAGGTCCGTATATTTTTCAACATAAGTATGCCCTATCATCAACTCAAATACCTTACCAAAAAACTAGATAATGTGAGGTTATTTCATCTTCCTACCTACCTTCTTGATGAATATTTCCCATATAATTTTAGCATATATGGGAATATATTTAAGATACTATAGCAAAGTAACTTTAATGAAAATATTCATCAACTTAGAAGCCAGGTCAAGCTCAGGGGTAGGACCAACTTTCTCCATATCCAAACTCTCTATATAGGGAGGTCATTTTAAAGAAAAAGGTAAGGGATATTGAGTGTGTAGGGGTGGGATAAGGTACAATATCATTTTTTAAATTATCATGAGTCTCCTCCTCGTGTCTTTCCTCAATGATGACTGACGATTGTTTTTGTTTTTGTATTTCTATAACCCCTCCCGATCTTAGTTGTAGGTCATGGAACTCAACAGGCATGATCATATAGGTAGGGAAAAGGGGCAGTTAAATAGGAATAATCTACTACACTTCTTTATTATTAAGTTTGGACACTGACTGCATGGTTAACTACAGTGGCATAAATGATGGAGGAAATGGTAATCAGGGTGGCATAGGTTGTACTTTCTATAGAAGATCAATTGTTATTGAATGTTGAGCTTATGGTTATGATGTATATGGTGCAAGTTAAAACTGATCTGTTAGCATAAGGTATGAAAAATGAGGATGTGAAGGCCCTCTCCACCCCTATTTCCAAGAGGAATTTTGGAAAAAATACTGGGGATACCCTTGCCATGGAGTAGAGAAATTTCAATTTTGAAATGAATGTCTTTTTACCATGAAAATTGGTAAAATATGGTACAAGTTTGGGATGCATACCTGTACTTACATGTTTCCATGGTTTTTTCACTCTCATCACATGCAATGGTTTAGGTGTCTGGTTCCCCACTTGTAATATTACTTTAAAACAAGTTATGAAGGGACATTCATACCCAGAGTGTTCACCTGCACAAAGAGAACAATTTTTAGTGACATCTATAGGGAAACCACACAATTGATGTTTTTTTCTACAATTTGGAAAAAAATAGATAATGCAACTTGTTCTTGTTGTTATTTATTTTTAAATTTTAAAACATCCAACTACAAATTAAAATTTTCCAACAATTCAATTCTAATATTGTCTATTAAATTCCAAAATGTATCTCTAATAACATCAGTTGTTCCAGAATTGATGTTCTTAAAAGAACTGCCTCTAAAACCCCTACCAGATCTAGATTGATTGCATGAATACTTCCTGAATAAATCAAAAAATTGATCAAAATTCAGTTGGGATATATCTCCTTGTCGTAATAAATACAAAGCATGAATTGACTCATCCGAACTTTGACATAAAAATAGAAACCTGATAGTGCTAGGATCTAATCTATGTTTGAACCTTTGGATGCTATACAAGAAACTTTCAAGATAATCCTCCAAACTTTAATCTTCATGTTGTTTCATCCTAAAAATTTCATCATGCAATTCATTGGATTTATAATACTCTTGATATTTTAAAAGAAAATTTATTTTCATTTCATGCAGGTATGTATGGTGTTTCCCATCTCCCCCTTGAAACAACACAAGGTTGAGTCCTTAAGGGTAGTGGGGAAAATCTTAAGTTTCTAGGAATTTGAAGAATAATCATAACTCCTACACAGTATATAAAATTCTAAAAGAAAAGCATTAGGATATTCATGTACCTTACCGTGAAACTAAGGTAGAATTGATAGAGGAATGTTTTTCATTTGAAAAATAGCATTGGGATCAATGATCACAAACCCAAAGGTGAGCTCTCCCTGTGGTTTTTTCTCACCATTTCCATCTTCATGATCTTCGATTTATTTACCTCTAAGTAAACTATACCTCGTGTTTAATGAAGGATGACTTTTTTATGAATATTATGTCATGGGGAGAAATTAACTCCAAAAATCACCTTATTTTCCCCTATTGGTTGAGAGGCACCTAAACGGATGTTTCTAGAGTCTAAATGCATAGTACCATCCTCATTGATCTAAGTGTACCTAGAGTGTTTACCTATGGCAGACCCAATGTGAGAAAAATGGATTTCCAAATTATCATATTTTCCTCTAGCATTCCTATGTTTTGGACCTTTACCCCTAGTCATTCATAATGAAAAATAAAAATGCAACCAAAAAACTAAGCAAAGACTCTAAAAATTCACTTTGTAGCCTCCAATAATTAGATCAAATTCTACAACTATTTCCAAAAAAATACCTACAACAATCCCTTACACTGAAATATTAACCCTCCTAATGAGAAACAAACAGAGGCACACCTGCTGAAAAAATAACACAGAACCTTACCTCTAAGGCTGAAAAGAATTCACTCAAAAATTTTACTAGAGTCTTTCCCTAGTGCCTCCCCGACAACTGTGCCAAAATTTTGGTTGTATTATTTTTTATATCAATGAACCAAAATTTAGTATCAATCTGAGGTTTGTAGACTTTTAGTTTCAACACTCGAAATGCCCAAGGAAGACTCTAGGATTATGAGAAAAAAAATCCCTAATCCAACCAAACTAATAACACACTTTGAATTCTTGAAAACACTAGTTAAACTCCTAATGTGTGTTCCTACATTCAAATGGTTCATATTAAATAATTAAACCCTATCTAACAATTAACTATAATTATGAGCTTTGACTACTAATTAAACTGAGAAATTCAAATTAAAAACCGTCTCACATTAAATAAATAAAAAATACAATTAAATGTCTAGAAAATACACTCACTATCAAAGATTATGCAATGTAAATAATCTCACACTCAATATAAAACTCAAACACCCAAGCCTATTATAGTGTTGCACTCAATTCTATTGAAGAATCTATGTGTAACTTTGTGTAAAACCAAAGAAATAAAGAAAAAGTTCCAAATCTATTTATGGCACAACTTTTTCAATCCACATGCACCGATTATATAAGAAAAATTAAAATATATCAATAAAAAATATTTTCACTCAGGTCTAATGCTAATTACTTTCCCCAAGATTATATGCAACTTTCGAGTCTTCAAAAACCAATAAGCTTACTACCTCAATTGAAAATAAATTATGGAAATGATACATTTATAAAAAGAACAAATGAGGAATATATATTAAGGAAATGCTCTATAAATTTTAAGGTTACAAACCATTAATTCATTTACAATGATTTGGAATAAGTTACAAAATTGTAGCTTCAATGGTCAAAACCCTTTTTATAAACCAATTCCTTAACTCTTGTCCTTTTGAAATGAGCATGAATCAAAGAAATAAAGAAGAATACATTGAATATGATAGAATAACATAGTTGGAAAAACCTTGGATTTCATAATCCAATCGATAACATATAAGTTCTTTGTTGAAAAATTTAGTGAGTTAAATAATGGAAATATCAATATCTTTAATAAGTCTTGGTTCAATACAAAACTCCAAGTCACAATGAAACTCAGTGTAACCCTCAATATCAATCAACAAACTTCAAATTCAAGTGGATCTATAATGCCTCAAGTTGTTATTCAACAGAAGGTTATAAAATATCAATAGGCATGTTATCTTTAGTTGTAATGCGACATAGGACTTAGATCGGTATGGATTTTTCGCTCTTACATCATAATTTTTACAAAGATCTCCATATATCACAAAATCTAATGCACCATTGTAGTGCTATTCAACAAATCACTCCAAAATTTGCGACCTCAAAAGTAAGTTATGAAACAAAGTATGGTTGAATCCAATCACTGCAATACACATATTATAACTATGTAATAGCTCATGAATTATATCCATGAAATGATAAATCTCAATAGTGATTCATAAATACAATGCTTGTCACAAAAACTAAACACCCACATAGTTAAACCCTTTCTATATCTAAAGATATAAAGTTGGTAAAAAATAAGGAAGTATATATGAAAAACATAGTATATAGTTCTCACACAAAAAACCTTTAGATCCAAGATCATTGACTCCAATTAGCACACCCAAATCATAAACAAAAACACCAATCAAAATATATGCAACCTATTAAATAAATAAACAAAAGAAAGGGGTCGATGAGCTGGATTGATGGGCCCAAACTAGCTAGCTTCTCTTCTATGTAATAAATCTAAATCAAAAAGATGAGATAAAACATTAAATGCACAAATAAAGGAAATATTACCTAGCATGATTCCATTGTATTAAAATATACTCAATTTTTTACATCATAAGCCAAATTGTCAATGTCGAATCGACTATGGGAGTGACTCATAGGAATATTGAACCAACAATATAGAACTAAAAAAACATACCTAACTAGGCCCTTGGTACATGGTTCCTTTCTTATACTATTTTCATTATAATTATAGGATATAACAACCAAAACTAACAAATAAAAACTAAGAATCAATATCGCAATAACCAGAGGGAGGATTGATCTGGTATAAGCACAATTTAACTTGAAAAATCTATAGATTTGAATAGAGGAAGAGCTCATAATAACTAATCATATATTAACCTCCAACAATTTTAGTCTCCTTTGAGTGCTCTATCCTTGATCTAATTTCCATGATGACCTTTGATAGGTGTATACAATGATGACTAGTCAATGGGCCCACGTGGTGTCTCAGAGTACAAAATGTCAACACGTACTCAAACACTTGGTTGCAGGCCCCTCCATAGGAGGTGTAGGATCTGCAAACTTTCATTAACAAGTCTTTTAACCATCATATATATTATAAAATTCATAAAAGTTAAGGATTTAAGGTATAATTAAAGATTTACCTTCCAAATTTTTAATAATATGCTAATTAGACACACTTCTCCAACATTGCATCAAAGAGATATGGGTATGTGGAATAAGGTGGTTCAAAAATGGTAAAACAAGGGAATAAATGGGGGTATGTGATGGTAAAAACATGAAACAATTTTTGGGCCTAACATTTTACTCATACAAGAAGAGTGTGTAGACATATGGATTCTTATAACCAATGTCTCCCTCTAGCTTGCTTTAAACAGAACATTTCCATTGTCATAGCATAACTCATGGCGATCAATGTATGTCATAGGGTTCTAGTGTCACCAAAATGGCCTTTTCCCTGAGATTTTAAACTTCACAGACATCATCTCACTTGTATTAAAAGCAAACATTTTCCATGAGATTAATAATATTAATTTAAATAAAATATTCATTCTTTTTATTTTCTTTTCCAAACTTGCTTCACATAGAAATCATATTTCATAAATATAAGATTCTTCTCATGATGTTTGACTTTTGCATATGGAAGTACCCAGTATTCATAATCATAAATAAGGCCATTTCAATTGTTGATCTGTAAACTATTGGGTAATTAAATTGGACAGTTTGTCACAATAGATATGATAATAATATATTAAAAATATGAAATTCTACACTATTACAGTTTTATTAAATTTCTAAATATATAGATTTTACTACAATTAGTTCATGCACGTGAATGGAAATTATGCAAAAAATAAAGAATGATAAAATATATCTCACACATAGACATAAACACAATATATGGTTTGGGAAACCCTTTTGGGAGAAAACCCAATTGGAAGGTGAGGCTTCTTTACTTTCTTTCTCTGTCTAGAAAATAAGATTGCATGTACAAAGAAGTAATTCTTGTGGTTTGTGGGCTGCTACAGTGCACAAATCCTCTCTTTTTTACCTACCTCCTATCTCTCCTGGATATCGTTTCTCAACTATGGAACAAAATTCTCTCGAATAAATGGAATGCCTCTTCCTCCTAGTGGCTCAGTTATAACACAGCCTCACAACTTACTATTTGTTAATTTTGACTACATAAAATCTTAAATAGAGTTACAATATAGACTCTTCTAGAGTCTTTTACATCATAATTTTATGTCTAGCCCCTTTTCCATGAATAATGGTAGTTGACGCGACATCCTACCAAACTATAGGTGTGAAACAAGAAGGTCAAATTTTGAGTGACATAATTTTTTTGTACATACTATGATTGACGCGCTTCTTGCACCATTGGAAATTTCTCTGTGTCTAGAATAACATGAAATTGTGTGGCACTAATGCAAAAAAAAATTACCCCAAAAAAAGCATCACTTGACGCCTCAAAACACTCTCGGAAATTTTCAAACCTCTTTTTGCCAAACTAGGTCCCACTAGTAAAAACATACCCGTGAAACGATTACTCCACTTTTTTCCAGTCAAAATGCATCAAGATGGATGAAAAAAATGGTGATATTGATCCACTACAGATCACAGTTCCCCATTTTTGAAGGCTTTTGGCCCCAAAAGATTTTACTTAATGAGGTGAGGAATTTTTTCCTCCACCTTCTCTCTGGTGTACTATTTAGCTTTCCCTGGAAGATGTCCCTTCAACCTAATCTTCCAAAGGTTATGCCTTCTCTTTCTTGTAGTTTTGGACCTCTTCTACAAAATTGTATCTTATGTCAACTCTTCCTGAGCTTCTAGTGCCAAATCCTCCACAAAAGGTAGGACCTATTCCTCTTCTTGATCTAGTATGGAAGGCCCATAGAGTTTCAAAATCTCTACATTCACAACTAGTTTGGATTGGATAATCAACAGAGTTCTATTGTTTTACTAAATCCTTCTATATCCCTATTAACAATCTCTTCTATTACCTAAATACATATTAGACAACATAAAAAAAAGCAATATTATGCATATACTTATCTAAATGCTTCTTAAAAATAAGCTAATTATTTCCACATTCCTCTCAGCCATGAATTAGCTTTTCCAGTTGGTTCCCCCCAAGATTCACTCCTCCATGTCAGGAAAACACACAAAATTCCGGCTCAAATTCACCTCTTGAACCCTTTAGCAGTTTCTTATTAATTCTTTGCGTTCAAAACTAGTTTTTCTTTCCTACTATTCCTCTTTTCAAGAGAAACTATTGTATCTACCACAAATCTCTTGCATAGGTTCAACCTCATAATATCTATCTCCAGTCATGAAAATTATTCAGTGGTTTGTATCTACCAATTATGTCCTTAATAATGTAAAAATGGAGGATTTTTTTTCCTTTCCCCTTCATGGGCATAAATGATTTCAACTGTCGGTTAAGAACCAAATTTCACATGAAAACCTTCTAACATATTTTCAATAATGTTAATACATCAAAAAAAAATTTATTATTATTCATAATCAATATACATTATCATATCATGTTATTTGTCTTTTTTATTTTTCCACAAAAAATATTAAATATAAAATTCATAAAATAATTTTCCAGGGGTATTACACCAATATTCCTTGTACTTGTGAGTTATCGAGGTCCCTAACTTAAAACAACGTTGATAGCATGATCAAGTCCTTTCAAAACCAATATGAAGAGGAATGGAGCATTGAGATTGTTGATGGAATCTTCTACCATGTTATGCACGTCATGTCTAAGAAAGGACCAACATGCCTCAAAAAAATCCAATGTAAAGCCATTGAGACTTGGATCTTCATTAATGGGCATAAAAAAACCGAATTTTCCATCTATTCAAGGTTGATCGGTCTCACGAGCTTTTTTGTGCTTTACTTTGAACAGATGAGGAATTGAATCAATAATTATTATAATGGATTCCATTCAGTAATCCCATGTTTCTGAAAACAAGTTGTTACAAAATTTGATCAATCCACTTTCCAATTATTCATGGTTTTTGAGTGTTTGACTTACTTAATTTTGGATAGATAATATCCCTTCGTTATGGTGATGATTTATCATTGATTTGTAAAAAATGTAGTGTTTATTTTTCCTCTTTTTTTATTTGATGTGTAATTTTTTTTCCAAAGGATTATTCTTGGATTCAATGCCCTTTTAATTGTGTATTTTGTTGAATTTTTTCTAGTTCCAAGCTTTTATTTGTGCTTTTAGGAACTTAAGTTTTTTTCCAAAATAGAAACATTGCAAACCCTAGAGGAGAGGAGGATTTATGCCGCCATTGATTGCTTTTTTCCTAGGAACAAGGGGTCTCTAGCCCAAAAAATTTCAGATCAAAAGGTTTTTTTCTTCAAGATGAATTTGATGTCTACTTATAAGCATATTTTCCAGTGGTCATATCATTGACATGGTAGGATAAAGACATCAACGAAGATTTCATTTTCCCAAAAGAATTCAAAAACTAGAAAGCGATCAAAATCGTATATTGTTTGGTGATAAGTGTTGCACCTATTATTCCAATTGAAAGTGTTGTTATAGATGTCCACATCTCATCAAGTCTTGAAGAGCTAGGTCTCGCTAGCTACTCATCGTAAACCCCTTTTTTTTTCTCTTTTAAATAATTAATCAAGTTGAAATATCCCTATATAATCGATAGATCATCATGAAGAAGGGAGTGAATGAGCCCAATATTGCGAAGAAAGGTTTATTTTATAGAAGGAATGGAAGGACCAAAGACTCTAGTGAATTTTCATGGGATGCATGAGCCTATGAGCAAAATTAGGCTAGAGAGAATGAGAGTGGTGGTCGCCAGGTTGGAGATGCATATTTTAGCATAGTTATAGATCATTTTTGTTCATCTTAATTATCGTATCGCATCCAAGGTGTTACACCAAAATTTGGTCATCTAACCATTTATAATTAGATGGATCGAAGTACACCATGTAAGACCAATTTTACCATAGTAAAATTGCTTTCACTATAATAAATAATCTAATAAATCATATTTTATTGAGTTATTTTTTGTTAAAACAATAAACCCCATGAGGAATAACTAAGTAAATTCTTATTTGTTTGATTTTCCTCTAGGAATAATTAATTAACCATTGTTTAAATAATATTCCTGGTCATATTTAACCCAGTTATGAGAAATAATTAGATAAATCATTATTTTTCTTATTTTTCTCTAGGAATAATTAATTAAATCATTATTTAGTTATTATTCCTTGTTAAATTTGACTAAATCACCTAGAAATAATTAAACAAAACATTATTTGTTAATTATTCCTTAACCAAATTCTTGAAATGATAAATAAATCATTTATTTGTTTATTATTTCTAAATAAAGGTATTTAAACCAATTTAAATACCTTTTCCCTGCAACAAAATATAATAAAATATTCCAAGCAGTTAGACCTAGATCTTGGTTAATAATATTTTATTATTTGCCATTATCGAGGATAACTTAATATTTTGTTATAAATAGGAGGATTTTCCATTCATTATTCACTTTGATCACTTTTATTGTCGCGCTTTTATCATTCCCATTGCTGCTACTACTTTATTTTATCCTTGAGCTCCCATAGAGTTCAACACATTTTGGGTTTTCTACACCATTGAGAGAGAGAAACTTTTTAATCTTAAGTGTTGAGGATAGCCAAGAACCCATCCCATTGAGGGGGACTAGTAATATTATTATTTGTTCCCTTCCCAGGTGTTATAATATATTTAAAATTCTTTATATATTTTCTTTTCCATTGGATGCATGGAACAATTCGTATTTCTTTTCACTGTTTAACTATTTTTACTGCATGGATATGGTTTTTTGTAGCATTTGTTTTAACTATCGATTGCAGATCTAAAGAAGTTAAGAAACCATCTTTGTTGTTAGGGTTGTTTTTCACACACACCTAAAGTGAGCTATTTTCGTACACGTGTTAAGAATTTACACTAACACAAGTCTATCGAGGAACTTCCTTTCAAACATTTTTTTGCTATGTTGTTTGCAGGAGCATTGGGTATCTTGTAGTAGTATTACCACATGATGCTCCTTGTGAATACGTTCTTTCAAAAGAATTTATATTTGGAGTTAATGTATTTGATATTCCAAGTGGTGAAATCCATTTAGAAGGGTGGGGTATGGAGGAGAAAACCTCCACCACAAGGACCACTAGACCTAAATTAGCTAGCATATCTACATATTGTTTGAGGTCCCTTTTTACTTTTTCTGCCTTTCTTCTTGGTTTCCATTTGTGGCTTTGTGGATTCTCTAGATTTTTGGGTTTAGGTACCTTAACTTAAGAGCCCCATAATTTGAGAGGTTTGTCCATTATGTTCCCATAATTTCGTATAAAATTAGCTAAACATTTGAAACTTCTACAATGGGACAATTTTTATGTATTTACCTTGTATTTATTTTAATATATTTTCAAGAGTGACCTCTGTCACATCCATATATTTTGTGTATTTTTTAGCTACCTTTGGAGAAGATTGTTCAGCTTTTAAAGTGTTCTTTTGTGGCTTCCCATAGTCTAGTTCTGGGTCCTTTCTTTTTGTTTGGTTTTGATCTATATTTGGGTCCCTCAGGAAGGTTTCTAAAATAGGGGCATCTTCCATTTCTAAATCATCGCTTAAAGAAACAAACATATTATAATATTAAGGAGTGTATTTGGGTTGATGATTTTCCTTATGTCGTGTGCTCTTAATGCAACTGGCGACTTTCTCAAATCCTTCTACATCATTTTCATTTACCTCAATTCAAGGATATTCATCTTACATCAAGGGGAATTCGTAAAATAGGTTTTCATACTCATGAGATCTCCAACAATGAAATGGTCACATATTCATAGTCTAGGGTTTGTTTATGCAACTTGTCATGATAATAGAGATTTGTGGAGGTCGATAAGGGCTCTAGGATTTTCATATATATGCAAGTTCAAGCATATGAGGTGCATCGACACCTCTTGGTTGCTACTGATATTTTTACAAGAATTCCAATTGTGTTCCCTGTACCTTCCAAGGCCTCTTTGTTCCAAAATTCTCTGTAGAGAGAGAAGTGTCAAACCCATAGTAGAGCAGCTAGAAATTCCTCTTCTCTATATTGTAGCACTCCTTCCATAATCATATGAGGAGGCATGCCTTGTTGAAGAAATATGGGCCATTTTCAAAAATCCTATTATGGTATTCGATAATTCTGAATATAACCATGGAAA
The DNA here is from genome assembly GCA_034641835.2 of Pinus albicaulis. NCBI lineage: Eukaryota > Viridiplantae > Streptophyta > Pinopsida > Pinales > Pinaceae > Pinus > Pinus albicaulis. The sequence goes on from MU968489.1 coordinate 35,249, forward strand.
AACATTTGGCCCCGAGTTTTGGATCTATTTGTTCCTTTGTTTTCCATTTGTTTTGAAACCAACTTATGAGAGCTCTCTCCATTAGTTATATTCCTATTAAATTGAGATCATAGTGTGATCCTTCATATATTGTATGCAGCCCTCTAATATTCAAGATCTGACCTCGAGTCTATGGTTTTTCGACAATTTTTTGGGTATGCATTTGTCCTGGTTGTGGTTTTACTAGTAGGTGATGTAAAAGCAACATATCAAAGTGTGAAGCAAGCTTGATGCTCCAAATCATTAAAGAATTGAACATTGAAAGGAATTCACTGTGAAATAATGTCATTGTGAAAAAATAAATCATCACATATCGTTGAAAAATATGTTGGCCCTAATTCAATTATTGATCTATTAGTTTTTTCCAATATAGCATGGACAACTCTTCATCTTTTATTCCAGCAAATAAGGAAGAATTTAACAGCATCATTTATCGTAATATCTCTTAATTATATCTGATTTAAATTATAAAACGTTTTTATATCCAATATAAATTATACAATATTTTTAGAATCTGGTGTGAACAAAAAAAAAATGAATGTTGAGATATCTCAATATATTTATATTTATAATATTACTTTCAAAAAATAAATCATAATCATAATTTTTTGATGTTTAGAAATATAATGAAAGGAAATGTGTAGCCAATATGAATAAACACAAAGTATGAAAAGTAAATAATTGGGTATGTAGCGACGATAGATTTCACATGTGGCCTATCAAATTGTGAAGAGAAGGATGGTCCAAATCAAAGCTCTTAATTCATTGCAATAATAATGTATGCACCATAATATATATGACTAGCACAACCACATTTACCAATGTGGTTGATATACGTTGATAGGTGTATATGAAGCACATATACAACCACATTAGTAAATGTGATTGATTTACGCCAATAGGCATTTATCAATCACATTAATAATTATTAGATGTACACTGTTAACATGGCTATTAGAGATTGATTATTTTTACTTATTAATAAGTACATAAATAATAAAAAAAACACACACACACACACATACATATAAACATTTATATATTTAATAATAACAAAATTAATATAATGTTGTAATACTACTAATAATACGTATTTATCCCTCACCATTATCTTAATGATTAATATAAATTTATTAACCTATTAATATTACTATCAATATATTTTATACATAATGATAAATTTATGAACAATTCCAACATAACGATATTAAACTCAAGTATTAAATCAATTATTATAAGCCCTAATATTATAAAATCCAACATTATAAACCCAAATATTGATAGTATATCCTTAAGATTGACATTATGAACCTTACAATAAATATTTTAAACTATAGGATTGTGTTGACGGGAAAAAATGTACTGCCGACAACAAGGGGGGTCTCCTTGGTGAAAGGTCCCAATTAGACCTCACATTGTTTGGGATAGGAGCCCCATCCGGTATGTGGGCCCGACTGTTCCCATAATTGTTTCCACTCTTGGTTATCAGATGAGAAGATGACGGAGCAGAGGCGAAGGTGAAATGACCAATCAATGAAGAAAAATCAACCCAAGATTAATGAACCATAAACAAAGATACCAGCAAGTCTAAGCAGCAAAAAATAAAAGGGGGATATGCCGTAACTAGGATCAGTTAGTTGAAAACGAGTCAAACATATATGAAATAAAACACGCCAGAAGCTAACTACAAAGTAGTTCACAATATACTACCACTGTGGAAAGGACAAATAAACACTAATCCAAAAGCAGACATACATACAACCATTGAGAAATAGTTCATAACTGATGACATGCATGAAATAAAACGTACACAATAATGAAGTACTAGACAACTAGTACTATCATGACAAACAAGCACGTGAATTGGTGCCAGGAAGGAGAATATATTATTAATGTTGCTGCAACATTGAATACATTTTTACAACTCGTTAAAACCCAATAGTGGAACATGGGTTGTTCATTTCTAAGAATTATGCAAAACCCTAGCCTCGCTACCCTTCTTTCTACTTGATACCAAGAGCTTAGTGCCTTTTGCTCTTTAGCAACAATTCCTCTATCATATTGGCTTTCATTGTCGAGTTAAAAGTCCCTTGAATCCTTTCTCAAGTTGTACATATAGGTTGAGATGACCCTTGGGTTTCCCCCTTGACTCTTTGTCTTCCTAACTGTTGGGTTGGTTTGTGACTTGGGCCGTTTGCGACCCACGACCCTGGGAAATCTGCAACCTGTGACCTCGGGCAATCTGCGACCTGCGACCTCGGTCAATCTATGACCTGCGACCTGTGACCTTGGGAAATCTGTGACCTACAACCTCAGGCAATCTACGACCTATGACCTCGTTCAATCTGTGACCTGCGGCCTTGAACAAATCTGCGACCTGCGACCTTGGGAAATCTGCAGCTTGGCGACCTTGAGCAAGTCGCGACCTGCGACTTTTGAGCAAATTTACGACCTTATTTCAGTGATCTCTAGGTTTCGCAGCAAGATTTTTTTTTCCTTCATCTCTATCTCGTGAAAGTGACTAAGTTCGGTTCTTTCAAGCTTTGAAAGGATCCACCTTTCCTACCAGAGAAGACCCTAGCTTCGGCTCTGCGCATCGACCACCTCTACCTGCAAACAACGTAACATGGGTCACATGTCTTCAAAATATTGATGCTAAAGCACATTTAGTTATTCGAAGGAATGATTTAGCAAATAATAAACTTAGACCCCTGGGTGGTCAAGTGTTCTCAGATTGTAGACATGTAGATTCCCACTGCAATCACCAGCTGCTAGACAGTCTCCATCTGCTCCTATGGAGGCTCATCTAATGAACGAAAACCCCAAGCTAGATCAATAGATTTCTCTGTCTCTAACTGTTCCTTGATAGGATCCTCATTTATCTCAGAATATATGACACCAAGTGTGCCCTTACAAAAAATATTAGTCAATTTTGAATCTAATGCAGGGGCTTTGTGATGAATTTCTTTTATGCTCAACCCTAAAGAAAGATCCCATAGCCTTATTGTACCATCTGCAGAACCTATCACAAATAGACCCTCTGCTGGTGCCATTCCCCATATAATGTAATGAGTTTCCAGTTTCCAGCTTTTGATTTGGTAGAGGATTAGAAATATCCCATATACTGGCATTGTGCGAAAAGTATGCACAAACCCTAGAGATCTTGGATAAATTAGGTACATCCCATGCATAAAGGCTGTGATCATCTATATATAACAACAAGTTTCTGGGGAGCTCAAAGCCTAAGCTACAAGAAATGGCATCTAGAAAGTTAAAGCCTAAGCTACGTGCCACAGCATGGTCTCTGCTGAGTTCTCCCAGGATCTGAATGTTTGCGGCGGAACCCATCAATAGGATCGATGGAGATGTATTTATTTCAGCCTAGGTGCCTCTGTCATCATATCCATCAATCTTGCATGGTTGGGCCAAAGCTTTGTCTTGCCAGTATTACATCACACCTCCTATTGTTCTGGAACCCATTGGAAAGAGAGTGCCAACTAGGACTGTTCCCTCCTTATGTTCTTCATATGGAAACCATGATATGCGCCGAAGATACTCTTCCTGCCGGGATATCAATAACGAGGAGACAATTTGGAATGGAGTTCGACAGGTCACAATTTGGAGTGCATACGACAATGCCAAGATCTGGCATTCGTGACTTAAATCCTGCATATACACGCAAATATTAATCAAGCGTTGATCCTACGCACAGAGAGGGATGCAATTTTTTTCAAATGAGAAGTGGTATCTCGAGCAAGAGTTTTCAGTTTTTGCAATTCCCATGAGCCTACATATTGACATGTCTAATTGTTTTGAAATCATGGTGATGCCGCTCATCATGCTCTCTCTCCAGATACCATCGATAGGCTTTCTCAATTTGTGCATGTAAAGCACAGATCGCAAGATTATCGAATTATGAGGTCGCAACCCCAACTACCTTCTTGAGGTGAGGTCTTGCGACCTCAGCAATAGTGAGACTTAGTATTTTAATGTGAGATGCGACCTCACAAAGGTCGCACGATCGTAATTTCAACCCAAGTCGCATATTACATTCACTCCATTAGTTTGCGACTCAGTGACCCGGAAGGATAACACGACTATGCTCTTAATGTGAGATGCGACCTCATGAAGGTCGCAGGGTCGCAGCTCCAACCCAGTCGCATTTTCATCTGCTCCATTAGTTTCATGACCTAGCGACCCGAGGGAGAATGTAACCCAACTTTCTTTTGGTTCTTCCTTCATTTGAAATGTGACCTCATAAGGTCGCACAGTCGCAGTTCTACTCTGGTCACATACTTGGTCACTCCCACTCTTTGAGTTTAGGTGCAACGCACAAGAATGGACTGTGAGATCGTAATTCGTGATGTGGTCACGCGTAGTTCCCAGAGATGCGTGAAAGGCCCCTCTTCTCACGAGCCTCCAATGGATATATAATGCATCAATAGCACCAGATCTCAACACATTCACAACCGCACTGCATAGGTATTCATTTCGTGCCAACGCTTCATGAAATATGACTCTGTGGGTGGTCAATAAAGTGTGCGAGTTATGGATATAGTTTTAATTCCACAACGCGCAACTGTAGACACTTTCTTGGGTCATTTACATCTTCACACATCTGATCAAAGCACGTTGGTCCTTTTGCATGGTCATAAAACGAATTTCAAGTTATTGGATGTGCTAATACAACCCAAACTTGAAGGGATTCAACCTTCTACCCGCATTGAAAAGAAACCATGTTGGATGTTATCATTGCGTGCCAGACTTGAGCAGCTCGAACGGGCCATCAGAGCCTTATATGTTTGGCATACTGACGGTGCAGAGCTAAATGATCCGCGAAGGAGCTGTTTATTATCAACCTCCCTAATCAAATTCATTTTGTTTGCGCATAGCAACACAAATATCACTCGTGCATGAGGAAATTTCCTCGGTGGCATGCATTGGGAAACATGCGTTCCAAGTGAGGCGACATGAGAGATGGGGACTTATGCTATCCAGCTCACCTTTTTTGGATTTCCATTCTCACGGGTTGCAGCTTTGATGCCTTATATCCAACACCTTATATCGTCCTTTGGGAGCCAACTCTGATAGCTTGGCTTAGGTATCCATCGCCCTCGTAACAAATGACTTTATCGTGATTTATGCTCCTTTAATACGTAGCCAAACAAGTCCTGTGAAGGACACAACGATAACGTGAGCCAAGATTTAATCGAACGAGTTCATAAATAGTTCAAGAAAGCTATCCTCCTACTTGAGGTACATATAAGGATTTATATGAATAACTACAGCAAGGTATTTTGAAGCATATCACTTGGACATACAATGCTTAAAATAAGAAACCATCTTAAAGCTTGGCAGTTTTAATGAGTTTATTAATTTGATGTGGTTATCATTAGAGGATGATGTCTCTCAGTTTAAAACAATTAACAAGCGATCGCCAGCTCGATGAAGAGCCTCAATGGAACGCCTAAAAATTCACGGTGAAGGGCTTCTAGTGAAAGTACGCCAAGCACTTAACACCAAAAAATTCCATTCAAGTACGTGCAATGATGATAACGCCCCCCCACACATGGCGTGATTGCAGTGAAAGTGTATGGTCATGATGGTGAGAAGGTTTATCGACTACAAGCCTAGTCAAAACTTTAATGGCTAAGCGAGCAGGGAAACCCGAAATTCTAAATATACCCAACATTTTGGGTGGTGTTGTAGCGACTACAAAAATTGATGAACCACTGGTAGAATCTAGCATCTTTGTCAACATCCCAACAATAGCCTGAGTCTAGGTAGTGATGCAAGGGAATATTGAACAAGTTCTGAGGGTACCCTTATATTACTTTAACCTTTTCAGATATGCTTGATCCTTGTACCTTAGCTAGGTCTCATTAAGCAAAACATTTCAAAGCGGAAGCTCACAGATGCCAGTGGTTTGTTGATAACGTAAAGAGTAAGGTGGAAGGCTTATTATATTCAAAATTTTTAAAATAATTCTCTGGTGTTGCTCCATTGCTAGTAGACCAGGATAGTACCCCGGTGGAGTCACTTAAAGAAATCACAAGCGTTGCTCCGCTACCAGCGAGCCTGGTCAGTACCCCAGCAGAGTCGTTACATTACCTCTCTGTGCAGGAAGCCTTTCTCAATCCTTTACCCTTATGTGCTTCATGTGCTTGTACCACCTATTTTAATGTGCTCATGGCACTTATTTTTCATGTGCAGATGAGGGATCCCAAATTATTTTACGGGCGAGAGAGGTTTTTTCTTGTTTGGCAGAAACTGAAAGATATTCTGATTTGGGTTTTCCCTCCTTCTAATCTTCACATCCCATCTACCACCCATAGGCGAAACGTGCAAAATAGATCATTAATATGTTCGAGACTATGTTGGGCACAAGGTTCAGGTTATGGATATAGGCCTTTCGAACTCGCTAGGGTTCCCCACAAGCAACCGGCTTGCATCTCCCTGGCCAATGAATTTAAACTCATCATGTTGAGAACGCGACTTTGATGACTTGTTCTGAGAGAAGCTGCCTCTTGAGGTAACCATCACAACCTCATGCAAACCATGGAGTTATTTTTTTAGCAGTTATGATCATGAAATCATGAAAGATCATCAGGGTTTTGATGCATGTAGAGAGGTGAAGCCAACCCACCTGGCTTCAGACATATACAAGGAGGCATAAGGAGGCTAGTCAGGGGATCGAGGGATTGAAGGCTCCAGCTTTAATGAGGGCTCATGCAGCGGCATGGAATGTATGGGAATTTTCCAAGCCACGTTAATAACCAATGCGAATGATGCGAGGAAGAAAGCGCACAACGCAATGTAATAGACAAGGCTTTTGACACAATTCAATGCCATGTGTGAAAAGGATCAACTATTTACTAGTGGAAAACAAGGAAAATCACATGCAGTGATTATCTAAATATTATGCAGCAACAAGCATACTAAAAAAGCATGAGTGAAAAAATAAATGGAAAATTATAATGCATAAACTATTGACCGCAAGAAAAGACAGCAAGCATAATTTTAAACCCTAAAGAAAAACTTTCGCATGTAAACCTAATTAACAACTTGAACTAACAAAATTTTATTAACAGATCCTAGCTAGCCTAAACCTAAAACCCTAGTTTAACCAAAGAGGAGGTCGAGTTATGTGAAATCAGATTTCCAGGGCAGCCACCGCATTAGTTCCCATCCTGTAAGAACAATGAGGTTCGCAATCAAAGCCAACATACAAAATTGTGCACCAACAACAAGACTTACCTGAAGATCATGTGCGATAGCAAGAAGGTCATGGCTACTTACCAGAGAACGTGCCAGAATGGATTGTGCTAGCTGAATTTCACTTCCATCCTGATACATAGAAATATGTATTTGAAACACAAAATCGTTTATAAATAACACACATCCATCCACGCACAACCTTAGGTCTGACGAAAGTGAGGAAAAGCATTGATTATTTGCAAGTATATTCATTGGATAGGATTCGTCAAACCAGTCGGGAATCTCATCTTTATTTTGAGGATGATCACTTTGGTAGAACGGAAAAAATAGGCGTCCACCAGGCGAATTTGAGATGCTTGTGAATCCACTTGTAGAAACCATTATTTTGAAAACCCTAGTTTGAATTTGTTCCCAGGTTTCACTGAGGATGTGAGAATCCAAAGTAACTGTCAGCGAAGGCTGAAATTCCTCACTTTTATGGACCAACTCTGGGTCTTTAAGCAGGGGACTTCCAGAATTTGATGGTTTCATGAGATTAACTGGTGAATGGATGTGATCATCAATTGTAGTGATTGGAGAAATGTAAGTGGGCTTTATATCAATTCGACCAAATGTTTGCGCACTGGCAGATTGACAATTTAATGTGTCATATTCTTTAGATTTCCCAGGATGGGGTGAATTGACCGGAAGATTTTCAGGGAGTAGAGAGGTTTTCCAAACATCACATTCTTACGCCTGAGTGCAACTGGTACTGGCTGGGAAACAACTTGAAATATTAGAGACAATGGTCGGTGTTTCCCTCCCAGTGAATAAATTAGGGTATATCAGTTTTTTCATATCAGTTGTTAGGGGATAGAAAGATGTGCTCAGAGAAGCATCACTTGAGTGGTAGGCTTTCCAAGATGAGTTAACATCTGGCATGGTTATGCTAAGAGAAGTGTTATGCATGGGAACTGTCAGTTCAAAAACCCTACTTTGAGAAATCCCAGTTCGAATTTTTTCAGGGGTCTCATCAAGTTCGTGAGAACTTGAGATAACAGACAACAGAAGCTGAATCAATTCGATTTCCTGATGGGTCCTTGAAGACTCCTTGAATCTTCACAAAGTGGATCATCAAATTTCGGAGGCTTCATATGGTCGAAAAATAGATACGAATGACAATCCTCATAGGCATGAGTGAATATGTTTTCAGATAAGTAGTGATCATTAGATCCATCAAGTTGATCAGGTTGGGGACCTAGCATGTTAGACTTCCCGAGGGTTAACGGTTGGGATGAATCGATAAAAGAAACGTCTTGAAGTTTCTCAAACAAGTAGTTTCCCCTTTTACTGTTTAAATATTTTGGATGAAAAATATCATACATAAGAGACTCATCAATTTCATAATGTGATTGTGAAACACCACCCGCGTGCTTATGATTTTTGCCAATATCAGTATAAGTACGTTTTGAATGACTTGAGGAAAGTACTGGTGTGGAATATTCATGAAATAAATCAGGGAATAATGGATGAAATGATTCTGATGCGGGGGTATTAACCATACAAGGACTTTCATTTCGCACATCAGTGTCATCCAGAGAAAACAATGACCCTGCATGCCTATCATGGTCCAATGCTTTTGTAAGGAAATCAACTTTGCCCTGGATAGGACTCAATTTATTATCAGTATAAGAATTAGATTTATAATCGTACCCGAGCAAAAATTCAGTGGACTCAAGATAGGTTTCATTGACAGGGAGAGATGTTAGGCCAATATGCTTTTCAAGCTCTGATTTGACAAGGTATGTGGAAGATTTAGAGACAAAGTCTGAACAGCTGGAAAATTGAGGGTTATCATAACAAACACCGAGATCAGGCTCTGTTGCCAATTGAAATTGTTCTAGGGAAACAAAAATCACCAGTCGAAACTATTCAATTAAATATATGCAATCGACATTCCTTTTAGGGAACTCAAGACAAAAATTAATAAACCTGATAGAAAACTCCTCTATAGATTCTTGAGGTTCCATTCTGATTTCATTTAACCTTGTTAATACATTTTGAAAATCGTACCTGTGAAAATCTTGTTGTAATTCACCGGTGAGCTGTTGAATGAATGGATGGAAGTTGTCGGCAATGTGTGGCACCATTTCCCTGCGCGACCTTCGAGAGTGAGTGAGAAAAGCACGCAAGCCAACTCCACATCGTCAATTTATTAACACTCACAAAACTCATAGAAATCCAAAAGGTGCTCGGTTATGGAAACTCCATTTTCACCATCGAATTTCAGTTGGGACAAGTGATACATAGTTTCATCAAGGATTGAGCATCGAGAACTAGATAAATCCAATAAACATATCGGGAGAATGATTTTGGGACGAGCCATTGTAGATATGAGATTAACTGCAAGCTCGGAGGTTCAAGCCCTCCTTCTAGTGCCCATTTTTTTATGGGAAAAAATTTACTGCCGAAAACAAGGGGGGTCTCCCCGCTGAAAGGTCCCAATTAGACCTCACACCATTTTGGATAGGAGCCCCATCCGGTATGTGGGCCTGGCTATTGCCATAATTGTTTCCACTCTTGGTTGTCGGATGAGAAGATGATGAAGCAAAGGCGAAGGTGAAATGACCAATTAGTGAAGCAAAATCAACCCAAGATTAATGAACCATAAAGAAAGATACCAACAAGTATAAGCATAAAAAAATAAAAGGGGGATATGCCGTAACTGGGATCAGTTAGCCGAAAACCAGTCAAACATATATGAAAGAAAACACGCCAGAAGCTAACTGCAAAGTAGTTCACAATAGACTACCACTGTGGCAAGGACAAATAAACACTAATCCAAAATCAGACATACATACAACCATTGATAAATATTTCATTACTGATGACATGCATGAAAGAAAATATACACAATAATGAAGTACTAGATAGCTAGTACTATCACCACAAACAAGCACGTGAATTGGTGTTGGGAAGGAGAATATATTATTAATGTTGCTGCAACGTAGAATACATGTTTAAAACTCTTTAAAACCCAATAGTGGAACATGGGTTGTTCATTTCAAAGCATGATGTGAAACCCTAGCCTTGTGTTGTGTAACCAGCTTCAAAAATAGAAGAAAAGAGATATCAACGCCTTAGAAATAAGCCACTTTGAGGGGGCAACCTCCAATACATTACATAAATGCACAATTCTTGGATGATACAATTTACAAAACCTCCTTTCTATATATAGGAGTCCATGGAGCCATAATGTAATCCTAGTGGGCCACAATGTAATCCTAGCCGACCTAACAATAATAATTTAAGGGCACAATAATAACAAAATGGGGGTTACAAGGGTACAATAATAACAATAAGGGGTTTACACTAACAATAATAAGGGGCTATACTAGTGATATAGGGACCTAACATGCCCCTCTCCTTCAAAAAAAGTGTTGTCCTCGACACTTGAGTAGCTCCGGGTGCTTCTGTATAAAATTCTCATCCTCCCATGTAGAATCTTCAGTGGGTAAGTTCTTCCACTTGATGAGATACTCTGAAATTGATCGATTCCTTAGCTGTTGAGTTCTTGTTTCCATGACCGCTTCAGGTTCCAATATGATTTTTCCTTCCTCATCAAGTTCTGGCAATATTGTTTGAACTGGAAGATTTTCACCTATAACCTTTTTTAAGCATGAAACATGGAAAACTGGATGTACTCGCGAAGAAGCAGGAAGCTCCAATTTGTATGCCATAGAACCAATATTTTGCAACACCTTGTAAGGACCATAGTACTTTGGTGATAATTTATTATCCTTCTTAGCTTGCTTGAGGGACATTTGTTTGTATGGTTGTAGCCGTAAAAATACCCAATCTCATACATCAAAACTTCTCTCGCTGCGATGTTGATCTGCCTGTTGTTTCATTCGATTTTGTGCCAAATTCAGGTTATCCTTTAAGAGTTGGAGAACTTCTTCCTGATGCTCGATGTGATCTTCCACTGCTTGAACCTTCGAATTTTCCCTTAAAGATGATGTGATCGATGGTGGATGATATCCATAAAGTGCTGTAAATGGGGTAATTTTTGCTGCAGTATGGAAGGAAGTGTTATACCACCATTTAGCGAGAGGTAACCACTTGACCCATTGTGTTTGTTTATCAGATACAAAACAACGAAGATATCCTTCCAAACATTTATTTACTATCTCAGTTTGACCATCAGATTGAGGATGATAAGATGAGCTATGAGCTAATTGAGTACCCAAACAAGAAAATAACTCCATCCAAAAATTTCCGGTAAAAATGGGATCTCTGTCGCTCACAATAACCCTTGGGCTTCCATGTAGCTTTTGAATTGTGTCCATAAATGTAGTAGCAACTGTACTTGCTTTAAATGGATGAGATAATGCACAAAAGTGTGCATACTTGGTAAGTCTATCAACTACCACCATGATGACACTCTTTCCTTCGGACTTAGGTAAACCTGCGATAAAATCCATTGAAATCTCCTCCCAACGTTGACCTGGAATGGATAAAGGTTGTAGAAGTCCTGGGGTCTTAATTGTTTCCACTTTATTCTGTTGGCAAACCAAACATTCCGCCACAAACTTTCGAATATCAGATTTAAGGCCATCCCAAAAAAATTCTTTCTTCACCCTGTGGTAAGTTTTTAAAAATCCAGAGTGTCCTCCTAAAGGAGAAGTGTGCAATTCCAGAAGAATCTTTTGTTTTAGTTGGGAATTCTTACAAAGATATAAGCGATCTTTGTACCATAAGGAATCATTTTTCCAACTAAATGTATCAGATGTACTAGGATCTTGCTGCAAATTTTGAATGAGTATCCATACATCTTTGTCCTTCTTACATTCATCTCTTGCTTTAGTTATCCAATCTGGTTGGATAATAGAAATGGCACAAAGCAATGCTTCCACCTCTTCATTCTTTCTTGAGAGTGCATCTGCAACAACATTAAGCTTTCCTTCTTTGTAGATTATTTCAAAGTCATAACCCAACATCTTTGTGACCCATTTTTGCTGCTCTTTTGAAGATAGTCTTTGTTCCAAAAAGTGTTTAAGACTATCATGATCAGTTTTTACCTTGAAGTGTCTTCCCATTAGGTAAGTTCGTCATTTCTTTAGTGCATGCAGTATTGCTAACATTTCCTTCTCATAAATAGGTTTTTGTAAATACTTTCCTTTGATTGGATGACTTTCAAAAGCAATGGGTCTTCCTTCCTGCATTAAAACAGCACCAATTCCATTTCCTAAGGCATCACATTCCACGATAAAGGTTTTTGTGAAGTCTGGCGTAGCTAAGACCGGTGCTAGGCACATTGCCTCTTTAAGATGTTCAAAGGCCTTAGTTGCTTCAGGAGTCCATGAAAATGCATCTTTATTCAATAATGTTGTTAGAGGTGCTGCTATTCTCCCATAATTCTTAACAATCTTGCGATAATACCCTGTTAACCCGAGAAATCCTCGCAACTGCTTTATGGTTGTGGGGACTTTCCATTCCTTAATGGCTTTAATTTTGTTAGGGTCTACTTTAACACCCTCGTGAGATACAATATGAACCAGATATTCCACCTCTTGTACTCCAAAGAAACATTTGGATGTTTTTGCATATAATTGTTTCTCCTGCAATAGTTTGAGCACCTTGTCAACATGTTCAACATGATCCTTCCAAGAACTGTTGTAGATTAGTATATCATCAAAAAATACTAGCACAAATTTTCTAAGGAAGGGTTTGAAAATGGAATTCATCAACCCTTGAAATGTAGAAGGTGCATTGGTAAGGCCAAAAGGCATGACCAAAAATTCATAATGACCCTCAAGAGTTCGACATTCTGTTTTTGGAATATCTTCAGTCTTCATTCTAATTTGATGATATTCTGAACGAAGATCCAACTTGGTAAAATAAATTGCTCCATGTAATTCATCCAATAATTCATCAATCACAGGAATGGGAAATTTGTCTTTAATGGTGAGCTTATTGAGCTCCCTATAATACGGACACATTCTCCATGATCCATCCTTCTTGTGTACCAATACTACAGGAGCAGAGAAAGAACTTTGACTAGGTTGAATTATACCCGCCTCTAACATTTCTGCAATCATACGTTCAATTTCGCTCTTTTGGACATAAGGATATCTATAAGGCCCAATGTTTGGAGGAACACTTCCTAGAATCAAATGAATAGCATGATCATGATCATGAATAGGTGGGAGTCCTTTGGGAGTTTCAAACACCTTGGAATGGTTGTCCAAGACTTGTTGGAGATCTGCAGAAATAGATGATTTTGATGTTGGAACTTCTAGTGAGCATAATTGTGCAATTACGCCTCGTTGTTCTTTCTTTAGAAGCTTTGTCATGCCATTAGAGCTTATTATCCTTCTTGGCTTCCCTTCAATACCCCGTAATTCGACTTCCTTTCCTTCTGAAAAAAATTTCAAGAAAAGTTCTTGAAAATTAAAAGCTACCGTCCCTAAGGATTGTAACCATTGTACTCCTAGTACAACATCAGCACCTCCCATAGGAATGGAAATCATTGGACTAGTCAATACATATTCCCCCATGGTTAGCTTAATATTATGGCATTTTCCAGAGCAATTTATAGTTCCTCCATTTGCAACCATCACTTGACATTCTGGTGCTGGGTATAGGAAACAATTTAATTCCTTGGCTACCTTACAATGAATAAATTATGGGTGCTACCTGAATCAATCAACACTATTACCTTTTTCTTCTTGATTTGTCCTTTTATCTTGAGAGTTTGAGGAGTGGTAATTCCTGCCAGTGCATTACACGATATGGTCGGATTTATTTCTTCCTCTTCTAGGGCTGGTTCCTGGTGTATATCCTCTTCTTGTTCATTTTCTTCTTCCTCTTCACAATCTATGTAAAATAATTTCTTCTCAGCACACTTATGACCTTTAGCGTATTTGCTATCACAACTGTAGCAAAGCCCTTTTGCTCTTTTTTCTTCCAATTGTTGTGGTGTCAACCTTGTAGGTTGTGGAAATCTAGGCGTAGCAACACTTCCTTCTTTATATAATTGAGTGGTAGGCTTCCTTGTCGCCATAATTTTACATTCAACTTTTCTTGCCAACCTGAATGCCTTCTCTAATGAATCAGGTTCCAACACACGAACTTCATGTTGGATTTTATCCTTTAGAGTACCTATGAAGAGATCAATCTTGTGTTCCTCTGGAATATTAGTTACCCTTATATTCAATTTTTGGAAGTCCTCAATGTGCTGCCCCACTAAACCCTTTTGTTTGATATTTATCAATTGGCTAAAGAAAGTGTTGCTCTCTGTATCCTCATAATGTGCTATCATTTCCTCCATAAAAATTGACCATGTGACAATTTTTTTACGGGAGCAAAGCCATCGATACCATACAAATGTATTTTGTTCTAAATGTAAAGTTGTAAGGCGTACCTTTTGTGTGTTTTTCACATTATGGAGATCAAAATATTGCTCCATCTGTAGTATCCATGTTACAGGATCCTTTCCATCAAACTTCATCATATCCATCTTTGGAATATGGTGGTTCTTCCCGCCAACATTAGAGTTTATGAAATCAAAATTAACATTTATTTTTTTCTCATCATGAGGTTCTTCTACTATCTTTTCACCATTAGGAAACCTTTCTTGTATCAACTTTGTCAAACCTTCCATGTCTACTTTTAGAAAATTCTTCATGCTTTCCATTTTCTCATTGATCTTAGCTTCCATGTCATCCATCTTAGATTCCATGCCAGCCTCCATGCCATCCATCTTAGCTTCCACGCCATCCATCTTAGCTTGCACGCCATCCATCTTAGCTTGCACACCATCCATCTTAGCTTCCACGCCTTTCTTCAAACCTTCCATCTTCACTTCCACGACATCCATCTTAGCTTCCATGCCTTTCTTCAAACCTTCCATCTTCACTTCCATGCCTTTCTTAAAAACTTCCATTTCATTTTTTGTTGCTCTTTGCAAGAGTGAAATTTGTTGCACTTGCTCTTGTAATTTTGATAGATCATGTTGCAATTCTTCATCTTCATGAGTCATGGTAGAGCATTCTGAAGGCTTAATGGGTGTTGAATTACTTTTAGGGGCCATTTTAGAATCCAATATTGATACCTATTCTACAATATGCCCTTGGAATCAATTCAACTTGATTCTTCAAACAAGACTTATGCAATTCGGAAAAAAATACACACCTTCTACTTGCTTTGAGGAGCTCGATATTGAAATTGAATTATCTCTGTAATTGAAAATCTTAAATATCTTAAATTCATCCTTGTAGTAGCCCTCTGAAGCTTCTTTCAAATTCCACAGGTCTGATCTAATTTGGATTCCCCAAGACAAATTTGTGTCCAATCTCCCACAATGACCTAATTCTGGACTGGTTCAGTAGAGCAAACTTGTAGGACTTGCCACGTGTCACTGTTTCATACTTTGTCTCTGAAATAGATATCCAAGACACTAAAATCCGTGTACTTGTAACCACTTTTAACGGCACTCAAATCCACTTCCCAGAGAGAGAGTTATTGAACTTTTCCCACGATCACCTCTTTGAGATGAAATTCAGGAGCCTGAACAAGCACTACCTTCCACAGATCATATCTCCAAAAATATTGGGAACCAAACTCTGAAACTTTTTGACGAATTTCCTCAGGATTTCAGCTTCGCACCATATTAATTTCAGATTCTGACCCTTCGTAGAAAACAATTTATAGCGAAAATTCCATGATGACCTGTTTAGGAG
Organism: Pinus albicaulis; assembly: GCA_034641835.2. Lineage (NCBI taxonomy): Eukaryota > Viridiplantae > Streptophyta > Pinopsida > Pinales > Pinaceae > Pinus > Pinus albicaulis. The sequence goes on from MU968489.1 coordinate 51,229, forward strand.
CTTGAAAAAATACCTAACTTCCACAGATGATATCTCCAAAAATGTTGCGAACCAAGCTCTGAAATTTTTAGAAAATATGCCTCAGGATTTCAGCTTCACACCCTAAAAATTTCAGCTTCTAAAACTTCGTAGAAAAAAATTTATAGCGAAAATTCCACGATGACCTGTTTGGAGCAGCGAAACCCTAGAATCCAAAGCCCTGATACCAAATGTTGTGTAACCAGCTTCAAAAATAGAAGAAAATAGATATCAACGCCTTAGAAATAAGCCACTTTTAGGGGGCAACCTCCAATACATTACATAAATGCACAATTCTTGGATGATACAATTTACAAAACCTCCTTTCTATATATAGGATTCCATGGAGCCATAATGTAATCCTAGCCGACCTAACAATAATAATTTAAGGGCACAATAATAACAAAATGGGGGCTACAAGGGTACAATAATAACAATAAGGGGGTTACACTAATAAGGGACTATACTAGTGATATAGGGACCTAACACCTTGCTACCCTTCTTTCTACTTGATACCAAGAGTTGAGTGCCTTTAGCTCTTTAGCAACAATTCCTCTATCATACTAGCTTTCATTGTCAAGCTAAAAGTCCCTTGAATCCTTTCTTGAAGTTGTAAATATAGGCTAAGATGACCCTTGAGTTTCCTCCTTGACTCTTTTTCTTTCGTCTGTTGGGCTGGTTTGCGAATTGGGCCATTTTTGACCTGCGACCCTAGGAAATTTGCGACCTGCGGTCTCGGGAAATCTGCGGCCTGCGACCTCGGTCAATCTGTGACTTGCGACCTTGAACAAATCTGCGACCTGCTACCTTGGGAAATATGCGACCTAAAACCTCGGGCAATCTGTGACTTGTGACCTCGGTCAATCTGCGACCTGTGACCTACGACCTTGGGCAATCTGTGACCTGGTGACCTTGAGCAAGTCGCGACTTGCAACCTTGAGCAAATTTGCGACCTTATTTCGGTGATCTCTAGGTTTCGCAGCAAGATTTCTTTTCCTTCATCTCTGTCTCGTGAAAGTGACAAGTTCGGTTCTTTTGAGCTTTGAAAGGATCCACCTTGCCTGCTAGAGAAGACCCTAGCTTAGGCTCTGCACATCGACCACCTCTACCTGCAAACACCGTAACATGGGTCACATGTCTTCAAAATATTGATGCTAAAGCACATTTATTTAGCTGAAGGAATGATTTAGCAAATAATAAACTTAGACCCCTAGGTGGTCAAGTGTTCTCAAAGTGTAGACATGTAGGTTCCCACTGCAATCACCAGCTGCCAGGCAGTCTCCATCTACTCCTATGGAGGCTAAGCTAATGAACGAAAACCCCGAGCTAGATCAACATATTTCTCTACCTTTAACTATTTCTTGATAGGATCCTCATTTATCTCAGAATATATGACACCAAGTGTGCCCTTGCAATAAATATTAGTCGATTTTGAATCTAATGCAGGGGCTCTGTGATGAATTTCTTTTGTGCCCAACCCTAAAGCAATATCCCATGGCCTTATTTTACCATTTGCAGAACCTATCACAAAGAGACCCTCTGTTGGTGCCATTCCCCATAGAATGTAATGAGTTTCTGGTTTCCAGCTTTTTATTTGGTAGAGTATTAGAAATATCCCATATACCGGCATTGTGAAAAAAGTATGCACAGACCCTGGATATCTTGGATAAATTAGGTACATCCCACGCATAAAGGTTGTGATCATCTATATATAATAGCAAGTTTTTGGGGAGCTGAAAGCTATAAGCAATGGCATCTGGAAAATCAAATCTTGAGCTAAATGCCACAGCATGGTCTCCGCTGAGTTCTCCCAGGATCTGAACATTTGCGGTGGAACCCATCAATAGGATCGATGGAGATGTATTTATTTCATCCTAGGCACCTCTGTCATCACGGCCATCGATCTTGCATGGTTGGGGCAGAGGTTTTCCTTGCTGGTATTACATCACACCTCCTATTGGTCTATAACCCATTGGAAAGGGAGTGCCAACTGGGACTGTTCTCTCCTTTTTTTCTTCATACAGAAACCATGATATGTGCCGAAGATACTCTTCCCATCGGGATATCAATAATGAGGAGACCCTTTGGAATGGATTTCGACAGGTCGCAAATTTGAGTGCGTACAAGAATTCCAAGATCTAGCATCCGTGACTTAAATCCTGCATATACACACAAATATTAATCGAGCATTGATCCTACACATGGAGAGGGATGCAATTTTTGTCAAATGAGAAGTGGTATCTCGAGCAAGAGTTTCTAGTTTTTGCAATTGCCCACAAGCCTACATATTGACATGTCTAATTGTTTTGAAATTTTGATGATGCCTCTCTTCGTGCTCTTTCTCCATAAATCGTCGATAGGCTTTCTCAATTTGTGCATGTAAAGCACTGGTCGCAAGATTATTGAATTATGAGGTTGCAACCCCATCTGCCTTCTTGAGGTGAGGTCTTGCAACCTCAACAATAGCGTGACTTAGTATTTTAATGTGAGATGCAACCTCACAAAGGTCGCACGGTCGTAATTTCAACCCAAGTTGCATATTACGTTCACTCCATTATTTTGCGACTCAGCAACCTGGAAGGATAATGCGACTGTGCTCTTAATGTGAGATGCGACCTCATGAAGGTCGCAGGGTCACAGCTCCAACCCAGTCGCATTTTCATCTGCTCCATTAGTTTCGTGACCCAGCGACCCAAGGGATAATGTGAACCAATGTTCTTTTGGTTCCTCCTTCATTTGAAATGCAACCTCATAAGGTCGCATAGTCGCAGTTCTACTCCAGTCGCATACTTGGTCACTCCCATTCTCTGAGTTTAGGTGCAACATACAAGAATGGACTGTGCGATCGTAATTCGTGATGTGGTCACATGCAGTTCCCACATATGCATGCAGGGCCCCTCTTCTCACAAGCCTCCAACAGATACAGAATGCATCAAGAGCACCAGATCTCAACGCATTCGTAACTGCACTGCATAGATATTCATTCATGCCAACGCTTCACAAAATATGACTTTGTGGGCGGTCAATAAAGCGCGCGAGTTATGGATATAGTTTTAATTCCACAACGTGAAACTGTAGACACTTTCTTGGGTCATTTACATCTTCACACATATGATCGGAGCACGTTGGTCCTTTTCTATGGTCATCAAATGAATTCCAAGTTATTGGATGCGTTAATATAGCCCAAACTCGAAGGGATTCAACCTTCTACCCTCATTGAAAACCAACCATGCTGAATGTTATCATTGCGTGCTAGATTTGAGCAGCTCGAACGGGCCATCAGATCCTTATATGTTGGGCATACTGATAGTTCAGAGCTAAATGATCCTCAAAGGAGCTGCGTATTATCAACCTCCCTAATCAAATTCCTTTTGTTTGCGCGTAGCAACACAAATATCACTCGTGCATGAGGAACTTTCCTCAGTGGCATGCATTGGGCAATATGTGTTCCATGTGATGCGGAATGAGAGGTGGGGACTTGTGCTATCTAGCTCACCCTTTTTGGATTTCCATTATCGCAGGTCGTAGCTTTGATGCCTTAGATTGTCATTTGGGAGCGAACTCTGATAGCTTGGCTTAGGTAGCCATCGCCCTTGTAACAAATGAATTTATCATGATTTGTGCTCCTTTAATACGTAGCCAAACAAGGCCTGTGAAGGACACAACGATAGCGTGAGCCAAGATTTAATCGAATGAGTTCATAAACAGTTCAAGAAAGCTATCCTCCTACTTGAGGTACATATAAGGATTTATATGAATAACTACAGCAAGGTATTTTGAAGCATATCACTTGGACATACAAAGCTTAAAATGAGAAACCATCTGAAAGCTTGGCAGTTTTAATGAGTTTATTAATTTGATATGGTTATCATTAGAGGATGATGTCTCTCAATTTAAAGCAATTAACAAGCGAATGTCAGCTCGATGAAGAGCCTCAATGGAACACCTAAAAATCCTCGGTGAAGGGCTTCTAGTGAAAGTATGTCAAGAGACCCTCTGCTGGTGCCATTCCCCATAGAATGTAATGAGTTTCTGGTTTCCAGCTTTTTATTTGGTAGAGGATTAGAAATATCCCATATACCGGCATTGTGAAAAAAGTATGCACAGACCCTGGATATCTTGGATAAATTAGGTACATCCCACGCATAAAGGTTGTGATCATCTATATATAATAGGTAGTTTTGGGGGAGCCGAAAGCTATAAGCAATGGCATCTAGAAAATAAAATCTTGAGCTAAATGCCACAGCATGGTCTCCGCTGAGTTCTCCCAGGATCTGAACATTTGCAGTGGAACCCATCAATAGGATCAATGGAGATGTATTTATTTCAGCCTAGGCACCTCTGTCATCATAGCCATCGATCTTGCATGGTTGGGGCAGAGGTTTTCCTTGCTGGTATTACATCACACCTCCTATTGGTCTATAACCCATTGGAAAGGGAGTGCCAACTGGGACTGTTCTCTCCTTTTGTTCTTCATACAGAAACCATGATATGTGCCGAAGATACTCTTCCCATCGGTATATCAATAATGAGGAGACCCTTTGGAATGGATTTCGACAGGTCGCAAATTGGAGTGCGTACAACAATGCCAAGATCTAGCATCCATGACTTAAATCCTCCATATACACACAAATATTAATCGAGCATTGAGCCTATGCACGGAGAGGGATGCAATTTTTGTCAAATGAGAAGTGGTATCTCGAGCAAGAGTTTCTAGTTTTTGCAATTGCCCACAAGCCTACATATTGACATGTCTAATTGTTTTGAAATCGTGATGATGCCTCTCTTCGTGCTCTTTCTCCAGACATCGTCGATAGGCTTTCTCAATTTGTGCATGTAAAGCACAGGTCGCAAGATTATTGAATTATGAGGTCACAACCCCATCTGCCTTCTTGAGGTGAGGTCTTGCGACCTCATCAATAGCGTGACTTAGTATTTTAACGTGAGATGCGACCTCACAAAGGTCGCACAGTCGTAATTTCAACCCAAGTTTCATATTATGTTCACTCCATTATTTTGCGACTCAGCAACCTGGAAGGATAACGCGACTGTGCTCTTAATGTGAGATGCGACCTCATGAAGGTCGCAGGGTCGTAGCTCCAACAGTCGCATTTTTATCTGCTCCATTAGTTTCGTGACCCAGCGACCCAAGGGATAATGCAAACCAATTTTCTTTTGGCTCCTCCTTCATTTGAAATGCAACCTCATAAGGTCGCACAGTCGCAGTTCTACTCCAGTCGCATACTTGGTCACTCCCACTCTCTGAGTTTAGGTGCAACATACAAGAATGGACTGTGCGATCGTAATTCGTGATGTGGTCACACGCAGTTCCCAGATATGCATGCAGGGCTCCTATTCTCACAAGCCTTCAACAGATACAGAATGCATCAAGAGCACCAGATCTCAACGCATTTGCAACTGCACTGCATAGGTATTCATTTCATGCCAACGCTTCACAAAATATGACTTTGTGGGCGGTCAATAAAGCGCGCGAGTTATGGATATAGTTTTAATTCCACAACGTGAAACTGTAGACACTTTCTTGGGTCATTTACATCTTCACACATATGATCGGAGCACGTTGGTCCTTTTCTATGGTCATCAAATGAATTCCAAGTTATTGGATGGGTTAATACAGCCCAAACTCGAAGGGATTCAACCTTCTACCCTCATTGAAAACCAACCATGCTGAATGTTATCATTGTGTGCTAGATTTGAGCAGCTCGAACGGGCCATCAGATCCTTATATGTTGGGCATACTGACAGTGCAGAGCTAAATTATCCTCAAAAGAGCTGCGTATTATCAACCTCCCTAATCAAATTCCTTTTGTTTGGGCGTAGCGACACAAATATCACTCGTGCATGAGGAACTTTCCTCAGTGGCATGCATTGGGCAATATGCGTTCCATGTGATGCGGCATGAGAGGTGGGGACTTGTGCTATCCATCTCACCTTTTTTGGATTTCCATTATCGCGGGTCATAGCTTTGATGCCTTAGATTGTTATTTGGGAGCCAACTCTGATAGCTTGGCTTAGGTAGCCATCGCCCTTGTAACAAATGAATTTATCATGATTTACGCTCCTTTAATACGTAGCCAAACAAGGCCTATGAAGGACACAATGATAGCGTGAGCCAAGATTTAATCGAATGAGTTCATAAACAGTTCAAGAAAACTATCCTCCTACTTGAGGTACATATAAGGATTTATATGAATAACTACAACAAGGTATTTTGAAGCATATCACTTGGACATACAATGCTTAAAATGATAAACCATCTGAAAGCTTGGCAGTTTTAATGAGTTTATTAATTTGATATGGTTACCATTAGAGGATGATGTCTCTCAATTTAAAGCAATTAACAAGCGACTGTCAGCTCGATGAAGAGCCTCAATGGAACACCTAAAAATCCTCGGTGAAGGGCTTCTAGTGAAAGTACGTCAAGAGACCCTCTGCTGGTGCCATTCCCCATAGAATGTAATGATTTTCTGGTTTCCAGCATTTTATTTGGTAGATGATTAGAAATATCCCATATACCAGCATTGTGAAAAAAGTATGCACAGACCCTGGATATCTTGGATAAATTAGGTACATCCCACGCATAAAGGTTGTGATCATCTATATATAATAGCAAGTTTTTGGGGAGCTGAAAGCTATAAGAAATGGCATCTGGAAAATAAAATCTTGAGCTAAATGCCACAGCATGGTCTCCGCTGAGTTCTCCCAGGATCTGAACATTTGCGGTGGAACCCATCAATAGGATCGATGGAGATGTATTTATTTCATCCTAGGCACCTCTGTCATCATAGCCATCGATCTTGCATGGTTGGGGCAAAGGTTTTCCTTGCTGGTATGACATCACACCTCCTATTGGTCTAGAACCCATTGGAAAGGGAGTGCCAACTGGGACTATTCTCTCCTTTTGTTATTCATACAGAAACCATGATTTGTGTCGAAGATACTCTTCCCATCGGGATATCAATAATGAGGAGACCCTTTGGAATGGATTTCGACAGGTCACAAATTGGAGTGCGTACAAGAATGCCAAGATCTGGAATCCGTGACTTAAATCCTTCATATACACACAAATATTAATCGAGCATTGATCCTACGCACGGAGAGGGATGCTATTTTTGTCAAATGAGAAGTGGTATCTCGAGCAAGAGTTTCTAGTTTTTGCAATTGCCCACAAGCCTACATATTGACATGTCTAATTGTTTTGAAATCGTGATGATGCCTCTCTTCATGCTCTTTCTCCATACATCGTCGATAGGCTTTCTCAATTTGTGCATGTAAAGCACAAGTCGCAAGATTATTGAATTATGAAGTCGCAACCCCATCTGCCTTCTTGAGGTGAGGTCTTGCGACCTCAGCAATAGCATGACTTAGTATTTTAACGTGAGATGTGACCTCACAAAGGTCGCACGGTCGTAATTTCAACCCAAGTTGCATATTATGTTCACTCCATTATTTTGCGACTCAACAACCTCGAAGGATAACGCGACTGTGCTCTTAATGTGAGATGCGACCTCATGAAGGTCGCAGGGTCGCAGCTCCAACCCAGTCGCATTTTCATCTGCTCCATTAGTTTAGTGACCCAGCGACCCAAGGGATAATGCGAACCAATGTTCTTTTGGTTCCTCCTTCATTTGAAATGCAACCTCATAAGGTCGCACAGTCGCAGTTCTACTCCAGTCGCATACTTGGTCACTCCCACTCTCTGAGTTTAGGTGCAACATACAAGAATGGATTGTGCGATCATAATTCGTGATGTGGTCACGCGCAGTTCCCAGATATGTGTGCAGGGCCCCTCTTCTCACAAGCCTCCAACAGATACAGAATGCATCAAGAGCACCAGATCTCAACGCATTCGCAACTGCACTGCATAGGTATTCATTTCAGGCCAACGCTTCACAAAATATGACTTTGTGGGCGGTCAATAAAGCGTGCGAGTTATGGATATAGTTTTAATTCCACAACGTGAAACTGTATACACTTTCTTGGGTCATTTACATCTTCACACATATTATCGGAGCACGTTGGTCCTTTTCTATGGTCATCAAATGAATTCCAAGTTATTGGATGTGTTAATATAGCCCAAACTCAAAGGGATTCAACCTTCTACCCTCATTGAAAACCAACCATGCTGAATGTTATCATTGCGTGCTAGATTTGATCAGCTCGAACGGGCCATCATATCCTTATATGTTGGGCATATTGACGGTGCAGAGCTAAATGATCCTCAAAGGAGCTGCGTATTATCAACCTCCCTAATCAAATTCCTTTTGTTTGCGCATAGCAACACAAATATCACTCGTGCATGAGGAACTTTCCTCAGTGGCATGCATTGGGCAATATGCGTTCCATGTGATGCGGCATGAGAGGTGGGGACTTGTGCTATCCAGCTCACCTTTTTTGGATTTCCATTATCACGGGTCGTAGCTTTGATGCCTTAGATTGTCATTTGGGAGCCAACTCTGATAGCTTGGCTTAGGTAGCCATCGCCCTTGTAACAAATGAATTTATCATGATTTATGCTCCTTTAATACGTAGCCAAATAAGGCCTGTGAAGGACACAACGATAGCATGAGCCAAGATTTAATCGAATGAGTTCATAAACAGTTCGAGAAAGCTATGCTCCTACTTGAGGTACATATAAGGATTTATATGAATAACTACAGCAAGGTATTTTGAAGCATATAACTTGGACATACAATGCTTAAAATGAGAAACAATCTGAAAGCTTGGCAGTTTTAATGAGTTTATTAATTTGATATGGTTATCATTAGAGGATGATGTCTCTCAATTTAAAGCAATTAACAAGCGAATGTCAGCTCGATGAAGAGCCTCAATGGAACACCTAAAAATCCTCGGTGAAGGGCTTCTAGAGAAAGTACATCAAGCACTTAACACAAAAAAAATTCCATTCAAGTACTTGCAATGATGATACTTCCCCCCCACACATGGCGTGATTGCAGCGAAAGTGTATGGTCATGATGGTGAGAAGGTTTACCGACTATAGGCCCGATCAAAACTCTAATGGCTAAGCGAGCAGGGGGACCCGAAATTCTAAATATACCCAAAATTTTGGGTGGTGTTGTAGTGGATACAACAAATTGATATTATAAATGGAACAATTAATATTATAAATCATAATATTAAAAAAACTCAACATTTTATATCATGATACTAAATAATATTATAAACCCAAATAAAATACTACAATATCAAAAATCCAAGGGATTAATATTACAAACCCATGGGGAAATAAATGCAAGGGTTTAATCTTATAAACCCAAGGGGAAATAAACACAAGGGGAAAATATTAAACCCTAAGATTAATAATAATAAACCCAAAGGAAAACAATTCCTAGGAATTAATATTAAGACTCAACTCAAAATTAACCTAAAGGAAAAATATTAAACATTAATATTAATAAAGATAAACCCAAAGGATTAATATTATAAACCCAAGAGAAAATAATTTAAATGGGAAAACACTAAACCCTAGGATTATAATGTTACATTATTAATAAGAACAATGTGATACATCATTTTATTAAACTTTAATATTAAATTGAATACTATAAAATGTAACACCATCAAACCCAATATTACAAGACCTAAATGTTAATATTATAAACCCTAAGGTTGTAAACCTAATACAAGTATTATAAACTCTAATAATAAACCCAATATATTAATGATATAAACCAAACCCTAGTATCAGTATTATAAACTCTAATAATAAACCCAAGATATTAATGATATAAGTCGAAGTAATTAATTTTATAAACGCTTGGGAATAATAGACCCAATGGATTAATGTTAATATTATTAACCCTAAAATTATAAAACCCAATATTATAAACTTCAGTATTAAAAACTAAACATTTAAAACACTTATACTAAATGTGATATTATAAGCCCAATATTAAAAACCCAAAGGATAAATATTAATGACCCAAGGGGAAAATATTAAATCCTAGGATTTATATGATAAACCAAAGGGATTATAAACCCTATAATTAATATTATAAAATTAATGGATCAAAAACCTTGAGATTAGTATTATAAACCCTATGATTATAGACCTTAAGATTATAAAACCAAATGAATATAAATACAATAATATGATGTTGGTATAAATCACATAACTTTAAATATAATATAAATAGAAATATTTATAATTAATAATTAAAATTAATATAAATATTAATATTAAAAATAAAAAATTAATTATAATATTAATAGTATTAATAATTATTAGTTATTAATTATAAATTATAATAATTATTAATTATTAATAATTATATATTATTTCCAATGGGGTGTAGTTCAATTGGTAAAGCAAGAGATTCAAAGTTGAAATCCTTGTGAGTTAGATCAACAAAAAAAAAAAATCCTATAAAAAATAAGTAACTAATAGTTAATAATTATTAGTAATTAGTAATCATTATTATTAATTATTAATAATTATTAATACTTAATAATTATTAGTAATTATTAATAATTAATAAATAGTATAATTATTATTTGTGAAAGGGTTAAATATTATAAACCAACTGGATTGATATTATAAACCCTAAGGATGAAAGTTGTAAACCCAAGGGATTATTCATATTAAAAACCAAAGAGATTAAAAACCCAAGGGATTAATATTAAAAGCCTAAGATATTAATTAATCGAAGCGATTAACATTACAGAATGAGGGGATTAACAAACCCAAGGAATAATGAATATTCTAAACCCAAGGATTGATATTATAAACTGTGGGGATTATTAACATAAGTGATCAATAAACCAAAGGGATTAATATTATAAAAAATAGGGATTAAAAACCCAAGGGATTGATATTATAAACCCAAAGGATTAATATTATAAGCCCAAGGGGTTAATGAACCCAAATGACTATTAATATTCTAAAATCAAAATATTAAAAACCTGAGGGATTAATGAACACAACTAATTATTAGTATTATAAAACAAAGGGATTAATAAACCCAACTCATTAATATTATAAACATAAGGGATTTGTAAACTCAACAAACTAGTATTATAAACCTCAAGGATTAATATTATAAGCCCTAATATTACAAAGTATAAATATGAGATATTAATATTAAACTGAAAATAAATCCAAGAGATTAATATTAATATTAAACCCAAGATATTAATATTATAAACCAAGGGATTAATAAACCCTAGGAATTTGTATTATAAACCCAATGGATTATAAACCCAAGAGATTTAAATTAAACCCTGGGATTAATATTATAAACTTATGAGTGTTAACATACCTTAGGAATATGAACCGTTAGATTAATAAACCCAAGAGTTTGATATCATAAAATAAAGGGACTAATAAACCTCGGGGGTTATAGGCCCATGGGAATAATATTAAACACAAGGAATTAATATTGCAAACTCAAAGGATATAAACCCTGAGATAAATATTATATTCTCTGAAATAAAAATTAAAACCATGATAAATATTAAAACCTAAGATTAATATTATAAACCTTACGATCAACATTATAATCCTATCCAATTAATAAACCCAATGGATTAATAATAAAAACCAAAGGGAATATCATTAAACCTTAAGATTAATGTTAAATCCTCAGAACACAAACCCTAAGATTAATAAGCCCAAGGGATTTATTATAAACCCAAGGGATTATAAACTAAAGGGATTAATATTAAACCATATGATTAATATTATAAACCATAGACTTAATATTAAACCTTAGGAATATAAACTCTATGATTAATATTATAAACCCTAGGAACAATATTATAAACCCAAGGGATTACTAAACCCATTGGATTAATATTAAAAACCCAAGGGAATATAAACCTGATGGAATAACATTAGACCCTAGGATTAATATTAAACCCTAGGAATATAAACCCTAATATTAATATTACAAACCTTAGGATTAGTATTATAAACCCAAGATATTAATACTATAAATCCAAGGAATTAATTAACCTAAGGGATTAATATTATAAACTCAATGGATTATAAACCAAGGGGAATAAGTTTAAACCCAAATGATTAATATTATAGACCTAAGGTATTTATAAACCCAACGGATTAATATTAAAAACCCAAGGGATTGATAAACCCAAGGGATTCATATTAAACCGTATGATTAATATTATAAACCCTAATACTACAAATTATAAATAAAATACTAAACTTTAATATTATAAATTGAATATTAAAAGGCCCTAATATTATAAACCTTGTATTAAACCCAAGTTTTTTAATGTAACAATGCAACATTGAATAAATTACAATGTAATGTAACATTGTGATAATGATTGTTAGACTTATTTTCATATTGAGACAATGTTTGTCACAATGTGATGTTGGATACATTTTTGTATGATTCCAATGTTACCATATTAATCCGTTGGTATTATAAGCCCAAGGAACTAATACAAAAAACACAAGAGATTATAAACCCAAGGGATTAATATTATAAACTGAATGGATATAGACCCTAAGATAAATATTATAAACCCTAAAATAAACATTATACCCTAAGATTCATATCATGAACCTTATGGTTAATATTATAAACTCGGGAGATTAATATTAAAAACCCAATGGAATAACATTAAATCCTAGGATGAATATTAAACCCTAGGAATATAAACCATAAAAAATAAAAAAAATAAAAAAATTAAAATTAAAATTAAAATTAAAAAAAAAAAAACCTTAGGAATATAAACCCTATCATTAATAAACCTGTGGGATTAATATTTTAAACACTAGGCTTAATATTAAACCCTCAAAATATGAATCCTATAATTAATATTATAAACCCAAGGAATTTATATTATAAACCTAATGGATTATAAACCTAATGCATCTATATAAAACCCTAGGATTAATATTAAATCCGCTATGAATAATATTATACCCTAGGAATATGAACCCTTAGATTAATAAAATGAAGGGATTGATATTATAAACACAATGCACTAATACATTAATACAAAAAACCTAAAAAACCCAAAGGAATAATGTTTTAAATTCAAGGTATATAAACCCTAAGACAAAACGGTTGACCATGGTTTATTTTCATATTGAGACAATATTTGTCATAATGCGACGTTCGACCGTGGTTGACCATGATTGATTTTCATATTGATAGAATCTTTGTCACAATGTGACGTTGGACCATGGTTGACCATGGTTTAATATTAAAAACCCAAGGGAATAAAATTAAACCTTGGGATGAATATTAAACCATAGGAAAATAAACCATAAAATTAATAAACCAGAAGGATTAATATTGTAAACACTAAGCTTAATATTAAACTCTAGGAGTATAAACCCAACCCTATGATTAATATTATAAACCTAATGGATTATAAACCCATAGGATCTATATTAAACCTTATTATGATAAATATCATAAAACCCATCAATAATATTATACCATAGGAATATGAACCCTTACATTAATAAAGCAAAGGGATTGATATTATAAACCCCAAGGCACTAATAAAAACAAGGGATTAATACAAAAAACCTAAAAAATGCAAATGATTAATATTGTAAACCCGAGGTATCTAAACCCTAAGATAAATATTATAAACCCTAAAACGAACATGGTTGACCATGGTTGATTTTCATATTGAGACAATATTTTCCACGTTGTGACTTTGGACCATGACTGACCATGCTTGATTTTCATATTGAGAGAATCTTTGTCACAATGTGATGTTGGACCATGGCTAACCATGGTTGACCATTGACCATGGTTGATTCTCATATTGACAATATTTTTCACAATGCAATGTTAGACCATGGTTGTCACAATGTGACGTTAAACCATAAGACAATCTATGTCATAATGTAACTATGGCTATTGGTGATCATTGACCACGATTGACCATGGTTGATTTTCATATTGAGACATAATTTTTCACAATGCGACGTTGGACCATGGTTGATAATGGTTGACCATGGTTGACCATGGTTGACAATGGTTGACGATGGTTCACAATGGTTGATTTTGATATGGACACAATTTTTTTCACAATATGATGTTGGACCATGGTTGACCATGATTGAGCTTAGCTCATTTTCATATTGACCATGATTGACCATGGTTAACTTTCATTTTGAGACCATCTTTGTCACAATGTGACATATGACCATGGTTTACCATGGTTGACTATGATTGAAGATGGTTGACCATGTTTGATTTTCATATTGTGACGATCATTGTTATATTGTGATGTTGGACCATGGCTGACCATGAATAACCACGGTTGATGATGGTTGAGGATGGTTGATGATGGTTGAACATGGTTGATTTTCATATCGATACAATATTTGTCATAATGTGACACTGGACCATGGTTTACCATGATTATAAACCCAAGGGATACATATTAAACATTAAGATTATTATAAACACTATGAATAATATTATACCCTAGGAATATGGACCCTTAGATTAATAAACCCAAGGGATTGGTATTATAAACCTAAGGGACTTATAAATGCTAGGGATTAATGCTAAAAACCCAAGGGAATAATATTAAACCTAAGGATTTAATACTATAGACCCAAGGTAAATGAACCCTAAGATAAATATTATAAACCCTAAAATAAACATGGTTGACCATTGTTGACCATGGTTGAATTTCATATTAACACAATCTTTGTCATAATGTGATGTTGGACCAACATTGATCATGATTTATTTCCATATTGAGACAATCATTGTCACAACGCAATGTTGGATCACGGTTGACCATGGTTGGTTTTCATATTGAGACAATCTTTGTCACAATGAAACGTTGGAACATGGTTGACCATGGTTGTCATAATGTGACGTTGGAGCAAGAGACAATCTTCGTTACAATTTGACTATGATTATTGACCATGGTTAACCATGGTTGACCATAATTGACCATGGTTCATTTTCATATTGAGACAATCTTTGTCACAATGCGGCTGTTAACACTGGAAAATCGTACAAGAAGAAGACGACATTATTTAATGTCAAGCAGAAGGATTTATAGGACTGGAAGACATTACAGAATCTAGAAAGTATTTAAAAATCTCTAAGGTCTGAGGAAAAATCAAATTTGAGCAAGTCATAAATGCTTTTGCACGCATTATCCTTCGTGAAGAGCGCCTTTGCGCACCTTATGACCTGAAACACGTGCAATCCTGGGAGTGGTGAAATGTCACTTTCCGGGACCACACAAAGCACACTCCAAGACAATGATTCCTCACTTGAAGCCACCTAAGGACAGCCACCAAAGCCTTCTTAAACATCAAGTGAGCACACAATGGAATATTTGGAACACACAAAGGAATCATCCCCCTCCCTTGGGTCACCATCCACAATGTACCAAGAGAGGGAAGGAGGATTTGAATTCTCCTATATAAGGCCACCATGAGATGAAGAATGTGTGAACACATTATTATGCTAGCCAAAATTACCCAAGAAATACTAGCAGTGTGTGATCCGGAGCTGAATATAGAGGGGACTCAATTGTTGGCCATCCAACAAGTTCACTCCACCAGAATAGAGAGAGGGAGACTTTGCACCGAGGCAAGCTTAGAGTAAAAACATCCTTGCATCAGGAATTAGAACCCATATTCTAGGGGCCCTTTGGAAAGAGGGTAAATTTTTATCCTTATTTCCTATCAGAACTAAACAAGAGGGGCCAAAGAGCCATCATTCATATTATTATAGATGTTTGACTTTATTCAGAGATTTTTTTTTATTTTTTGTAGTTTTAGTTTAGTTTTAGTTTATGTATGCATTCTATTTCTCTATGATTCTAGTCTGTTTATGATTCTAGCTTGTTCCACTAACTTGCTTGACTCCACTTATTTTTCTGCATGTTACCAATAACTTAAATGGGCAGAACACACCCATTAAGTTGGTGTGATTTCGTACATGTGTGCACCAAACACACTCAAACAGGATTGTAAACTCCACTAATGTTTATTACCAAGTTTATGTGGCTGTGAATTTTTAGCAGAGACCTTTTTCTGTGCTGTGGAGTGGAGTTGAATTTCCCCTGATTTCTCTTGCAGTACCTAGTTCATCCCAAGTGACAGACTAAAGTATAACAGCTCCAAAAATTACTTTTGCAAGAATTTGTGTGCTTTTCCTTCCCACAGACACACCCAGGGCGCACGTTCAGAGTTGACCCGCGCGCAGACATCGCGTATGTTTCACCCTTTTGCGCGCAAAAGACAGAAAGAGAAAATTTTCCCTTACTTCTATCTTTTCCTGCTTGTAAAGTGCTTGGTAGCCCCTAATACACCTTCCAACACTATTTTTGGTACCCCGCAGCTTGCTAAAGCTCATATTAGCTGCTTTTTGTAGGCTTAGTGTCAGTTTTATTTCAAGTTTATTTTTGCAAAGTTCACACACAGTTTAAGTAGATGGGAAAAATAACTTGCATTCCAAAAAAAAATTATCTTTTGCAAATTTTGGTACCAACACACCTATATAACTAGCCAAAGTAAGTGGCCCAAGACCACGTATGCATAGCTAGTTTTTTTTTTCTAGTGAAAGTTATTAGTTTAGTTCAATTTTAGCACTAGGATTTTCGAGACTAGGATTGAATTGTGGATAGAAGAGCAAGTAATATCTGCTACCTTTGCACCCTCCGGTGATCCTAGGTAAGCATATGAACGCTCCCTATTCACAATTCGCCATCTCCCTATAGTTAATCACATAGATTAACTAGGAAAAATAGAAAGTTGCCCATATCTGCACATGTTTTTCTTTTAAGCAAGGAAAAATACAACATAGCTTATATAGGGGATTTTGAAAAGGGTCATCGAATATCCACACGTTCAAATTATGTGCTTTTCCATTTTGTGCTCACACACATGCACCCACTAAGCGAAGCAAAGACACCTTAAACTAACTTAACCAAACTCACTAAATTCTCCCCACAGGGGCCACAAAAGAATTTATAGCTTAAGTCAGGATCAAGGGGGTAGGCATCCAATAATCTACCTTGATCATTCTTCATCTTGAAACATAGAAGTTGACTATTTAGGGAGCTTCAAATCCACCTATCAGCCCATAGAAAAGAAAACCCGAGCACGGCAGAGACCCATTTTAGAGGGGTTTAGGCTTAGGCGCAGTGTGTGTGGTATCAGTTGGGGCTACCTGACCCAGTTGATACTCGGTACTGTTAGTTGAATTACCAAGAAGCCCAAGACTCAAACTCTCATGTGGGACGGTGGTACTTAGTGACCAAAATTAGGTCATCCTTTCCTTATAGGTGACGATGCAGGCAAGGCACCAGACCCTCTACCTTTATCTTGGTGGATTTTCTTCAGTTGACTGGGGGCGTCACCAGCTCTTATGGGACGTTGTGCCATTACTCACAAGATATTTCCTCAAGGCCCAGTTACATTTGAGTGTGTGAAGCCAAATAGGTCTTCTAGGATTTTGAGTATCATATGCAAACAAACAAAAACCACTTTTTTTTATTGCTTGATCACACAGAATTAATTTAAAGGGAAAATTTATTTTATTTTCGCTTTGTTTTATGTATGTGACCAGAATTTTTCTTTGATCATAGACTCTATCCTCTATGTTGGACATAATTGTGAATTACGGATAAAACACGCTTCCCTAGATAGGTGCTAATCTAAAACAACAGGTTAAAGATTATACAACTACTTTTCCTAACTAAGAACAGATACACAGAATGGATTAGATGCTTACTTGGAATCCAAGTGCTTCCAAATGATTCCTTCTGTCACTTCCGTTGTAGCTTCAAATTCCAGGTGGCTGTGCAAAATATTTCCTGCAAGAATGAACACTAAACAGTAGAAGATAACAATAATACAAATGTCTATTCAATTTAGTTTGCTAAATCAGTAAAGCATAAACCATATACATCAACTAAGATCTTGCAATATGGAAAATAAAAGCCAATACAAATGCATATAGGGAAAAGTAAGTTGTATTCTTTATTAATGATAGAAGGGGAGGTTACAACCAAATGACTAATTTAGTGTCACCCTCTCCAGTAGCATCCCAACCTCATCACAATGTAGATATCTCCAGAAAATTGTCACTCAAATCAATCTCCTCAATGAAAAATCCACCAGCATTTCTCTACACAAATTCTTCCTTATCAAACACTAATATTTGTGCTTAATTTATAGAGAGGCTGAGGTAGTTTTACAATCAATTACTTTCCAATAATAGGAAAGACATGTTCCCAATATTATAGATTTAAAATGGACACATGGATTCAAATTTTGACACATGTGAACTCTTCTAAAAGGCACTGGCCAAGAGGAGATTCCAGAACAATGAGAATTTCTCCCAATGTGACAAAATCACCCATAGATGCCGGGAAGTGCTTTGCAGAGCAGCCTTGCATAGGGATACCTTCATATGCAATGCACTTATTCCCTTTAGAGGCAGCGTTGGTGAGCTCTCATATGATATATTATAAACTTCAAACCTTGGAAACCTTTGCAGATGAAAGTACTTAATTGATATGTCTTATTCTTTGTCTTAGGGAATATAGCAATTGAAATGTTAGGGGATGATAGACCCTAAACATTGGTCCTGGAGATGATGCCCAGTTAACCAAGTCCTTGGGAATGATGTCCAAATTGACCTATAACACTCTCAATTTTTTCCAAAACCAAACCTATTCGACACTAGAATGGACCCAATGAGACCTCGTCGATCTAGGCGTCTTTCGTCGTTTAGGTGTCAAAGACGGAATGTTTCCACCATTATTGGTTCGTCCTTTATTGGGGCATCCTTAGTTGGGAACCCTAGTCGGTCTCCCAAAACCACACCACACACCACTCCTCCCACAACCCCTGAGGGGCAGAGGATTGCATCCCATTTGGGAATCCAACTGAATACACAGCAGGTTATGTTGCAAACCAACCCTCTTCCTAACCAGAACTTTGTGTTTTCACATATTGCAATGGTGTCAAACTCCCAGTCACCTTTCTTATCTTCATTGAATCTGTCTGATTTAACCAAGCTAACAAATGACCCCATCGCACACAACCCTACATGGCCTCCCATGCCCAGAAGCTCCCTTCATATATTCCAAATTTTGAAGGAAATCAAGTGGAAGACCCAGGTAATCATGGCATGACCTTCCACCTGTGGTGCTCATCAAACAGTATCATTGATGACACTATTTGATTGAGACTATTTCAACGCAACTAACAGGAGTAGCCGCGAAGTGGTACGTGGAGAAACCCTCAGTTTCACATGGAACCTTTTTCTCCCTCACCACCACGTTCCTAACATATTTTTAGCTACCCATTCACCATCATTCCCTAATGGAATTACTGACACATTTCATACAAACTCCCGCCGTCCATATCTCGGACCATCTCCACGAATGGAGGCGGTGTCTTAGTTTATGTAAAGCAAAACTTGACGACTGGGTTCTTTTAGATTTTTTCTTGAAAAATCTCATGAAAATTATTTCAAAGGATGTGGTGCAACAAAGGCCCACATCCGAAGAGGATGCCATCAGCAAAGCCCAGCATCTTGAGCTGATTTATACGCAATCAGGATACATTTACAACATCCTGCCTAATGCCCTGCACCTGCAAACTTATCAAGAATTTCCAGGCACGTCGAACTCTACAGACAGATTAATTGGGTCATTAACCCAAGGTTACCTAGGCAGTAGTAGTCAAAACCCCAATTACACGTACAGTTCTACCCAGAACATACCTCAACCTGATTTTCAAATTCATCATATGCCTTAGCAAAATTTGACCAATAAGGTGCCAAAATATCACCAGCGAGGACCTTATCCCCTAGCTCAGGGGACCCAATACACAGAAAGAAACATTGATAGAAGAGCTCACCTCCAACAGCCAGGTGAAAACCAGGGACTGCATTATGCTAAGTCCCCAGCATAAGACCCGCCTATGCAGACCAATGCACAGGTGAAATTTGTGCAGCGTTCCCAAAACCAACCTCACCAATATAACCAGGAGAACTACCCTCCTAACGTGGTGAAGAAAAAAAGAAAAAAACAAGCCAAAATGGAACCCTGGATACGGGGGTAATAACTAGCAATGACCTCCACAATCCCATCCTGGAGGCAACTCCAACTGGAATCAGAGCCATGAGCCAAGCAATGCCCAATAGCAGAGCAAAAGGCCACCTCTCCAATCAAACCATTCTTGTTCGATATGTGGTGAGTACGGCCATTATACTCACCATTGTCCTAATCTCCCTGAGTTGAAGAAGCTACAGAGTAACCAAGGACAAGGAGGATCTTCCCAACAACCAGCTATGATGCAAGAACCTTTCCCCCATCAAAGGATGGTAAGCACGCAGCAGCAAAATATAGATGACTCTGGGAAAAGCAGCCATGAGATCTACATTACTGGTGAAGAGATATTTTTCCAAACACAGAATTGCAATTATGACACCCCACCAGACACCAATGCATCAGGGGAAAGTACCAGTGCACCGAATGCACCTTTGACCATTTCAAATATGCCTATCGACCCATTGCCGAAAATGGCGAAGGGACCCAATAGGTGAGCAAGAAACTACTCCAAAGTGGCCCATATTATAGCATCCTGGATGATTTAGCACAATCTCCCGCTGCTATGTCAGCTTTGGAAGTATTGCAGTCATTCCCAAAACAACAGAAAGCCTTACTTTCCATGTTAGGTGCTATCGACCCTGCCGATACACGCCTAATGGCTTTTGACTTAGAAAAATCCACCCCCAGGCTTCCTTCCATGGTCGCCTTCCAGATACCAGTGTCGGTCCAGAATATCACAATTCACAGATGTGTCATAGACGAGGGTACATCCACATGCATCATGTTCAAAAATATTTGGCAGAAGTTGGGGTCTCCTGAACAAAAACCCTCAATCATTACGCTTAGAGCATACAATGGTCGTTCATCAACCCCCATCCACCTCTACCAGAATGTCTCAGTCTACTTAGCTAGAAATACGGTCCACATAGACATTGAAGTCTTCAACGCTCACTTGGACTATAATATACTTCTTGGGTGGAGTTATATGTATGCCATGTCAGCCATAACCTCCTCTGTCTTCTGCATCATCATGTTCCCCCACAAGGACCGCGTCATTACTATAGACCAATTGACGCATAGTGAGAAATGACCCCTAAAAAACACTGATGTAATTCTACCCTATGTAGATATATCCTCAGATGCTCTCTCACAGTACCAAGAATATGGCCATGGCCAGTTCAAACCGTTGTTCGTTCTAGGGTCATTCCTAGGAGGTCGGCCATAATCCCTGAGTCATCACCCGATGTCACGGGGACTCCGGTGTGCATGATGTCCACATCAAGTGTCAAAGCTAGTTAGGAAACAAACACAAGAAGTAATGGCACTGATTCATCGGCCACGAAAGCCTCTCTAGCCTATGCCACCTCCCAAACCCCTTTCCTCTACCCCCCAGCTGGTTTCATCTCCCAGCAGATTTTGGCAACATTGGTATTACCAAACATATCAATGGAAATACCAGTTTGGTACCTCATTCCCCCTATGGGAATAGGAGCCACCCACGTCACTGCCACAGGGTTAAAGCCCCTCATTCCCGAGGAGGCCCCACCCATCCAAGAAACATTCGAAACAATCCTGCAAAGGATATTTCCATTGCAAAACGAGTGAACACGGCTAAGAAAACCGAGAAAAGAGAAAAGAAAATGGTGACCCCTGCCATATAATGGGAATCACCATTCTGCACCATATGCGATGTAATAGGTCACCCTACCTATATATGCCCAAAGCTGGATGAATTAAAACCACTCCTTGGCTCTGAGACAGACATCGCAATGTCTTGTTCCCGTAAAAAGGAACCTACCACCAATGATAAAGGAAAAGAATTGCATACTAATCACACATGCGCTCTCTTCCCAACTATGAGCACTATACCCATAATTTCCCAGAGATCCCGTGATATAGGGACACCTTACATGCCATCGAGTGATCCTATCAAGAGGATCCCTCCACCCAGGCATCCGAAAATGAACCTCGTACCATCCTGTACCTACAGGAAGAAAAAAGGGAACAAGAAATACCCCCAATCATGCCCCCTCCTATTATACATTGCACAGTATGCGATGAATGTGGTCACTTCCTTGATGAATGCGTAGCCCTGGAACTCATCCATAGATGGTATCCTATAAAACGGGTTTACTGTGTTGGATTGCGGGCAACACAATTCACATGTCCATTATACGCTGACAATCACCTACTGGAGAATTGTCACTATATCCCCCAATTTTGGCTAGACCTAGCTATTTTTCACTTAGACATAGTCTGCCTCTCCCAAGAAGATGACATGGACGCGGAATCCACAGACAGCTCCACAACCCAAGAAGATGTGACGAGCAGATCCATCTTATTCTTGTCATCTGAAAAATGACCAATCAGGGAACCCCTAGTTACCCCCATCCGTTCTCTACAAGGAAGACCAACATTCACATTATGCAAGATTCCCAATCACGCGGTCACCACTTGCCCTGATTTAGCAACATTACGACGGTGGTTCCCCACTAGGCCACAAACTGAGCACGACAGGTCCCCCATATCTAGGCTATTTTTCCTTATATTTCAAGAAAATCATTATGAGTGGCACTATACTTATGCCTCACAAATTTTTCCAACCATCGATATGATTCATACCATACAGAAGAGAGAGGAAGACCTCTGTAAGTGGTATAAAATGTACACCACCTCCAGGTCAACGACACCACCCCCGCATGGGCATGATGGGAAAACTAGGATAGCACACCAACCTAGCACGACACAGGCCAAGCCTAGGATAACATGTGGAATATGTGACCTGAATTACCACCAATTCAATCAGTGCAGAGAACCGAAGCCTCTTGCAAATAGTTTTCGCATAGTCTCTTCTCTCCCTTAGAAAATTCTTTCTAACTAAGAGAGGATCACGCATACCTATTGCTGGATTTTTTCACACTTTCACCATACGATTAAATGTGTGCACCTCCCCAAGCTAAGAGTGGCAAAAGCAGAGTTGAGTCTACACTCCCCCAAAGAGTCAGACGCACCTAAGCCAACAATGTGGAAGTGGAACTAGAAGACCACCTCTTCTACAACAGATCCTTTCCAAGTGTCCACATTTGGGACATCGAGTAGCATTGATTCCCATACAATATACTCCGTTGGCACAATTATACCATGCACTATATGCACTGGAAAAAATCACACACTAGAGGTATGCCCGCTAATGGAAACATTTAGGCACCTCTGTAGCAAGCACAACTTCCCCCCACAGGAAATTGACCATCCTAGCAGAGACCCCAACCTTGCACTCACGCAAAATCCCATCACAGAGATTCTTCCCCCACCGAACGTCGATGATCATATCATCGCATAACGGAAATAGGATTGCAGTCGCCCCCACATCCCAGGATTTCCACCTTATTCTTGTCGCAAAATATCAAGTTACTTTGTGCTTTTGCATTTATTTCCGCAAGATCTAAAAATTTCACACCACTATCGAACACCTTGATGATACCCGGCCTCTAGAATAGCGCCTATTATAACTAGAGCTCCTCGAAAAAATCCGACAACAGTTGTTGCAACACAACGAGGCCCACAAGAAAAGGATAAAAGCATCATTCGACCACCACATCTACCCTCGCTCATTCACTAGGGGAGAACTAGTCCTCCGCTATGATGTCGCAAAAAGAACCCTAGGGCCAGGAAAGTTCGAAACGGAAAATACCCTACATCATCAAATATTGCCTCCAATAGGGAGCATACATCTTCATGGAACCAGACGGGACATGCCTCAGCAACCCCGTCAATGGCCTTTTCCTCAAGAAATTTCACCCATAAGGGCCAATACAGCCCTTCCCTAGAGTGAACGTACACAAACCTAACCACTGAAAATTTTTAACCAAAATACTTATTAAACATGCTCAAAGTGCTGCCATGGATCACCAACCTAAACCTTATTTCAGATTAGTTGATGGAGCATCAAGATGGTCTCAAAGTTTAGCCACAACTTCCTGGGTCATTTACCACCCTGACCGATCGCCACTCTGCTCAAATGGTGTGTGCATCGGTTCAAAAAAAAACAATCAGGCAGAGTATGACACCGTCATCAGACTTATGTACGAATCCCTCCATCGGGGCATACGCCATATGCATGTCTACCTCGATTCCCATTTAGTAGTATCACAGTTAAACCAAACATTTGAGACAAGAGATACACATCTATTTAGAAAATATTTGCGTGCAAAAATATTAAGAAGGAAATTCGACTATATTACATTCACATATGTACCAAGGAGTCAAAACCAAGTAGCTAATCGCATAGCCAACAATATCCTAAACTGGAATGCATCTCGAATAAACCATCATACATAAAAATCAAAAAAATATAGGTATCCATCAGCATAACACCATCCATAAACCAAAACAGGTGACACAACATGTAGAGCTGCAAAAAATATCTCTCATATATATATATATATATATATCACAATGTATATGTCTGAGTACAAAATAGTGTCACTGACCCAATGGTCAACCCAAAGATAGAAAAAGTCATCAAAAATAGGGGAATCATCCTCATAATAGGCACTTTCCCTGTGTACAATTATAATCTAGGGCGGTGCCCCCTCAGGAGGGGCACCTGGACTCACAACCGCTCCTGGTACCACTACTAGAGCTGTCGTCACAACTGAGACTACTACCCTACGTATAATATGTCGATAGTCCCTCTCCCGGGCCATCACAGTCTCCAGCTAGACCTCCTCGAGATCATCCATAAAACCTTGAGCAGGCATCCCCTGGGTCAAGCGGTCCACTCGACCCCAGGCATCCTCTATAACTGACACCTGAGCAGTTAGTTCTGCGATACGAGCCTCTACTGTATCTGCACGTGCCACTGCTGCGTCGTCACGAGCTCGCTTGGCCGCAATCTTGGCAACAGTCGAGCTCCTGCCCTCTCCTGAAGGGCCAACACCACCACCGGGTCCACCACCAGGTCCTCCAGCAGAATGCCCTCCAAGATCACCCCTAGGCCTCCGTAGAGGACCGTGGCCGACCAAACGAGCCACGAGGCGATCCACCTTGCCAAAATCTTCAAGAGTAACCAAAACTATGCCAGTGTCACTAGAAAAACACATAAGCACATACATACTCAAATAAATGCAGAAAAAATAGAAAATGTACTTGTTGGCCCCCAAGCATAACCAGGAGGGAGACCCATATCTAGATCCCCCCGGAAGTCCATCCCCGCATATGGGAATGGAAAGAACATCTATAGGTTCACCTCTAACCAGGTCTCTATCATGGCATTCCAGCAATGCCCCACCATGCCCCCATCGCCTCGAGGCATCGTTGGAGCCCACCTCCTCATACGAGGCTCCCGTGGCCCCCCAGGAGGCACTGCCACCACTAGTCTCAGTAACACTACCCTCTCATACATAATGCTACACATAATTCTGGCATACGCAAACAACTTCGATCCACTATGGACCTTGTTGAGTTGTGCCACCATCTCATCATAGAAAAAATGGGCAAAATCATAGAAATGCCAAGACCTCAACCAGCGCAATACTCCAACCTACAGGCAAGATTCCCAATGTGAATCCAATGACCCTACAAGTCGCACAATCACTACCAGAGCACATAGCTCTACTAAATATGTCACCGATGCAATGTTGATGCACCCCTCTATAAGAGGTGCCCCACCACAGTGATGTCTCTGGAACCTCTCTAGATCCACTCTCCTGGAAGAGAGTGGATACCTTAGAACCTCACCACGAGGCAGTAACCTGGTCACAAAATATACATCTGTCTCAGGACAGATTACCAAGTTCGTCCCACGTAGCACAAACATGTTGCACCGCCTGCATCAATGCCGAATCAAGTAGCATAGCAATCGGTCCTGCGACCGAAGAATCTCGTCCTCTGCAAACTTCAGGATCCCCCATTGCACCAGCTGACGACACACCCCAACATTAGCAGCCAATGCAGTATGGAGCTCAGTGCAGTAGAAAAAGCACAAAAAACAGGCAAAATCTAAAATTGTCTTGCCTCGACCTTTTGCGCACCTGTCCCTCAAACAGGTGTGCTTAAGGCATGCCTAAGAAGGGGATCAGAGCGCTTTAAGTGCACTTATACCCAGAAAATGTGCACAAAGGGTTTGCTTATCCCCAGACAAAAAACTCAGAATCCATACAAACCAAGTTTGTACGAACCCCAGCACCATCAAACTAAAAAAATTAAAGTGCAGGACATCATGGAGGATACCTAGGCATGATATCGCTAATCACGGGTGCTCAGACTAACCACAATGGCAAGAAATGCTATGCAAAAGCCTCTAACCTCTCAAAAACTTAGCAAGTACAAATGAATTGAATTAGGGCCATATTCACCCATATATCGTCCTTCTCAAAAACTTCGGAGGACCATAACAAGAGATCGGAAGGTCCATTCTCCGAACCATAAGTTGCACCATGATTAGCACTCCATAATGAACAGAAGTAATGCCACATAATCACACTCCCAAAAAAATCATTTTTCAGCACCGGCAGGTATGCCCTCTCTCATCTTCTTTTTTCAATCTCATGACTTTCAATAATATTTGATAAATAAGATGCTCACACTTGAGGTGTTGTTTTTGCAGGAACACCCACAAACCATTCACAACTCCATTCACTAAAATTTCCAAAGTAGGTATCATTCTACCCCCAGCATGATAGAGTCCCAGTAAAATCTGCATATCCTGACATCATTTTTCCATCATAAATTAACCATAGGGTCCTCATATTCGACCGTGTTTATCATCACCTCACCCTGCACATGATAAACATCATCATTGGTTGATAGAGCCTCCCCTCCATGGAGTTCGTCACCCATAGTAGACCATATATCACAGCAAAAGTGATGTCATGGCCATACCACTTTAGTTCGGGAAGCACCTCATGCCCATCCATTCACCATGCATAAGGTCAAGTTTATCATACAAGCTAAAACCCCCTTCCCAGACGATCAGGTTTTACAATCAGATCAAAAGCACACTACCATGCCTCACATTCGGCCTGCCATACCTCCACCAGCATAATCCCATCTACGATACTTTTTCATCCTCATCATCAACCCCACACATGAGACCAACCAATGGGACCCCCACCCTCAGCAAAACACCTTCCTCACAACATCAGTGAGTGAACAATTTCATGTTTTGGGTACCCGTCTCTATGTTTTGTACAAACCAAACCCCATTATTTTATTCTTTTGGTAAGTGTACAAATACCGCAAATGGTGCACTACGTCCCCCACCCTCTCATTCATATTTTTTCTCCCATGGAAGTAGTCCCTGAACACCCTTGGTCGGAATATTACACCCCCATGCACAAGCCACCATGACATTCATAGCCAGTTTATACCCACCCTGGAAGTCCTACCGACTCTGAGTATTTCCCCATCAGAAATGACTATGACTGCTTCAAAGCTACTTAGTATATTCCAACCTTGGGCCACTGAATCCCCATCATCATTTTTTAGTCACCCCTCGCCAACATGCCTATGTTAAACCCATCACATCCAGGTCCCTGACCCTTCACGTTGGCGACCCCTCATTCGGTTGAGGCTTCCCTTTTATTGAATTTGACACTTATTTTCCAAAAAGGAAGCGGTACCTTGGATTACCCCTCTCCATAAAAGGGGCATCCCTGGGTGGCACTATGGGAGACATCATTTCCCACATATGTCATCTATCCTCCTAAAATTTGACTACAACAAAAGCTTTCATTTCAATATGGTATTGTACCTTACAACCATTGCACTTAGATCAAATTCGTCTAAGACCCATGCCTTCATAAGCATATCTTTCATCAATTCTTACACGGGAAGGTCCCAGCCAGCGCCTATGCGTACAATGCGCAGCTATATGCCATACCAAGATTACGCATATGGGTACCACATTCCACCTATCATCAAAGAAAAAATTCCCCGGAAGGAGTTAGAAATCATCGTCAGCAACCACCATATCACTACCATATTAGTGACACAGACATAACATGTTTCTGTCAAATAGATTTGTTTAACTAGCCACAACATTACAAGCATGGGACATCCCCGCCTCATAGAAAATTTGTATATGTATTGTATTATATTTTCTTACAGGGGTCCCATAGGAAATGTTCATTCTTAGAACCAGTGCAGGGTGTTTCCAATTCCAAGCTTCACGCAAGTCTCTCTCTCTCTACTCACAATATACAGAAAAGAAACTATAATATCCCAAATTGGGAACTGCTAGCAAGGCATGACTGGAAAACACATTTTCCAGGAATGGCTGCTACAGTTTTTGAAACCAAGGCTTGGATCCCTTAGATCAATGCATCTAATACTATAATGCAAGTGGAGGCTCAAAATAAATCCCTCTAGGTGGGTTAAACAGATCTCCCACACCTAGTTGTCTTCAGAAAGTGCCAAATGAAGGGACTGCAACAATGTATGCACATGCAATGGAATAACAGCGTTATTATTATAAGCCTGAGTACATGAAGATGTAAATAGCCAAAAATTGTATAATATATCAGCAAAGAGTATAATTATTTGAGGAATCAATCACTCAAGCTAGGCAATGATAGCCTCAATGGAACATGTACAAGAATTGTGAGAGCACTGCTACACAGAAAATACATATGGCTATAACTGCGCAGTTTATAGGAGACACTGCAACATAAAAAATGATAATATAATGATATGACAATATTAGCTCAATAAATGAGGGGGAGCAAGCTCTCAACCCTTGCAAACACTAATACACAATGATACAACAATCCTTAGAAGGATTGGCTGGAATATAGATACAAATGGAAATTCTGTAGAAATGCCGAAGTTGCAAGGTAGCAGCTGCAACACAAAACTGAAACTACATGGAGATGGCTGAATAAGATGTATAATATAAAGCAAACATCCTCCAATGTACCTCCCGAATGTAAGGATGATCCCAGCACTGAAAATCTCTCCCTCCAAGATGATGGTGCAAACCCTCACTGCAGGTATTCACTAAAATAATGCAGTCTAGTGAGGGGATTGCACTATTGATGATGGGAGATGCTTGGCCTGATGCCAAGATATGAAAATAAGCTCAGAAACCTTCCTTACTAACCTTCCCGAGGAATAGAAGCTCCCTCCTCTGGAAGATGAGACAAGGAATGGTGTTGTGGAACACCTCCACTACAACACCCTGCAACACAACGTTACACTTGAGCAGAGATAACGTTGTAGCTGAAGGAATGGATTTGGCCTTGAGCCTAGATGTGGAGAAATGAAGTGCAATCCTTCAAGAGGCCTCTCAAGAAGGATAATAATTCCTAAACAGGAATCCCTCATGCTAAATAGCACTGCAACTCAGCCAAACAGTCAGAGACTGCAAATAGTCTACTAGACCAATAATCAAATTCTCAAAACATGTCTCACTATGGCTTCCCCTTCCTCCTTTTATGCAAGTGAATTTCTCTTTGCCCTGGACCCCACACATTAGGGTTTCATCCACAAGGAATATTTCTCCCTCTCAAACTGTGATGTCTTCCCAAGCAAGCCACATCCTCTTAGGCAGCGTTGTTGACTTGGTCAAACTTGACCTTATCCTTATGCATTTTCCCCTTTTCACACTGGAAGGTGAAAAATTAAGCTACTCCATAGATCCCTTTCACACTATGATGGACTTTATTCCTACTCATGGACCTTTTACCCATTTTATCCATCTCCTAGATGATAGAAGAAAAAATTAATATTCCAATTTGTTGCATGAAAAATTTGGAATATTACAGTCCTCCCCTCTCAAAGATTGCTTGTCCTCAAGCAAGTGCAAGGATAGACTGAATTCTCTTCTCCTCCTCTCCCTATAGCATCCATGTATGATGATCTCCTCCAAGTGAAGTGATGCTATCTCATCAATCAAGTCTCAACATTTCTCCTCCTCAGCATGCAAGTCAGCTATAAAGCCATCATCATGTAAAGGGGAAATACTCAAGAGGATAGAAAAGTGATGTCTAGAGGTCCCCTTGAGGAATGGGATCTGAAATATAATGGGAATTATCTCTCCCATATGTACTATCCATCCCCAAGCTATTATCCATGCAAAATGAGTCACCTCCCAACTAGGCAACTCCTGAAAACTGTCCTCCACCTTTGGCTCTGGAAAAGTAGGTGGGATGAAAATCTGCACATGGTAGAAAAAATAGTCTACCCCACGTTGTCCTCCTCTCCACTTAAGATAAGTGTAGAGTGTCTGATGATCCTAGGCTGTAATAAGGTTTCCCTCAAGTGGTAATATGAGGACTAGACCTCCCAAGATCTCTCCTCCAACGCTGCAAATCATGCTTGCCCAAATATCACCATATATGATGAGTTGGAAGTCATCATCATATGGCATCGCCTCCATCATATGGCCCACCTCATAAGGAAAAAAATGTGTTGTTAAGGTGAATAGACCATATCCCATGCTTGCCTTAGAACATGTAGTGCAAAAAGTGTGAGGAATTTCTCCCTCAAAGGACACATTCACCGAATGTGTCTCTCTCCCGAGCATGCTCCTCATAAAGACAGAAACAATAGAACCATAGGGAGAAAAATGAGAATCATGCTTGCTGCCATGTGTAACAAGTGAAAAGGACAATGGTCCCTCAAATGCAACCAACATAGCTTGACCCTCAACTAGAATAGAGACTGATAAAAAGTGTGGTTTCTCAACCACTTGCCTGCTGCTCCAATCTCCTCATAAGTATGGAGGAAGTGAATGATGTAAGGTGTATAATGAGCATGTACTCCATAATATGCCTCTTCCCTAAGTCCTCCTAGGGAATGGCCATCAACCATGCATATGGCCTCAACCAGACCATGAAGCCAAAAAGAAATAATGCTCCTCCTTGGAACAACATCCTGCACATATATGGTTAAGGGATGCATATATACATTATACAAATAATCATGTAAACAACAATGAATACCCTTACCATATTTTCTTCTCATAAAAAGGGAGTCGCTCATAAATGAGTCCCCTCTCATCCTCAAATATAATAAAGGTGGATTTGCTAACTCCTCCATCCCCATATGATCCATGCATATACTCATATGCTGATATATATCCTCCTCAAAACCCTCCCAAAAATACCCCTCCATGATGGTGTGGTATGCTATCACAGAGCAAGTGGGGCTGAAAAGGAAATCCTCATGAGCTGCTTGTAGCAACTTCTCCTTGAGCTTGGAAGCTCCAGACAAGAAGATCCTACCATGGTAGAAGATGACCCCATATCTGACTAAATACTCCTCCAAATGCAACTGGCCATCCAATATCCTACAAGTATGAAGATCCTTGGAATACTCGACCAACAGCTGGGAGTTCCAATATGGATCTATCCTCCATAGTGACAACGCTGATGATCTCTCATGAAGAACATTTGTCATATGTCTGCCCTCTTCTTTGACATCTCCCATTCCAAAGATGCAAGTTGGAAGGCTGCTATCCTTCCCCTATTGCTTATTCCACAGCGCAGAATCTAAAATAGAAGTGGGTACTGATGATGTTGAGAGAATTCTCCCTCTCTCCTTGAGTCTACCCAAGACTCCCAGCACTGTATCAAGCTCTCCCAAGGTTCCCACTCCTCTGAAATTACTGAGTGGTGCCTCAACTGGTGAAGCATCCATCCTCCTCTGTTGATCCAGTGGTCTCCCCAAAAAAATGTCTCCATGCAATGAGACATCATCATCAAGAGATGATTGCATATATGAATGAACAATTATGTCCATGCCCTCACTGCACAATCTAATCTTCTCCCCAGGTGCATCAACCTCTTGAAGTGGATAGGGATGTGTACATCTCATCTCATGACACTGGTTCTCCTCCCTATCTTCTCCTTCTGTCTCCATGGTCCACACCTTCCTCAACAATGGCACATGAGTTGTGCCTTGATCTCCACAGATGAGATCCTGGGACTCCTTTGCAAAGATGCAAGAATTTTTACACTGAAATTTGTCACCGTGACATTTTAGTCTCCCTCAGAAGTCTATAATATCAAAGTTCCTAAAGTCAAGCCTTGAAATTAAGAGAAAAGCTCATAAAAGTCTTAAAAACTCTTGTACCGCACTTTCTCTTAGTATTTCCTGCGGTGCCGCACCTTTTGGCTATAAATCCTGCGGAGCCAAGCGCACTGTTTATTCATTAAGGGTGCGGACCCCTGTAAAAGATAAAAAGGTGCAAGTAAAAACTAGAAGCTCAATTTGAGTCATTTTTGGAAGCTTCTAGAAACATTCCTGTGGTGGAAAGATCGCTCTTTTCAAGTTCATGCATCCCATCCATTAAGGAGCTAACTTCTTGATGTAAGGAGCTAATCCCTTTGAAGGAGGATTCTATCCCTTCTTCTTGGGAACTATAACCTCCTCTCTTTCACTATAAAAAGAGGCATAGGGCAACCTCAAAGGGATTTCAAGCTTTAGTGTTATTGGAGGTGAAGTGTTGTTGAAACTTAGACCCTTTTAGCTGAGATTTCATGTGGG
Organism: Pinus albicaulis; assembly: GCA_034641835.2. Taxonomy (NCBI): domain Eukaryota; kingdom Viridiplantae; phylum Streptophyta; class Pinopsida; order Pinales; family Pinaceae; genus Pinus; species Pinus albicaulis. Next base: position 83,809 of record MU968489.1, read on the forward strand.
AAATATTATATACCTGTATGTATCTCGGTTGGAAGAATGCAAGGCTGGTCAGAGTAAAGGAAACACATGTTCCAAACCCTAGGAAGGCCTGTATGACATCAAGGCGGACACGGTTGTAAGGCTCTTCTTTATTTAAGTTAATACAAATAAGTCGGTTTTTCTCAATAAGCTGTCAATTGATTGGTTTATTTTATGGATTCCTTGATCACCATAATAGATATTATTTATGAATATATGCTATGCAGGTGATATTTGATGTTTGTTTGTTTTTTATTGCAGATCTTCGAAGGCAACTCTTTCGGGCGACTGAAGGACTACTAATACAAACAAGCATTGGATCAAAGGTAAGATCATTAAGCTTTTATAGCATTTAATTATGAATCGCAATATATCTAGAGAAAGATAGTTTTATTTGTCCGTTTGTTGTTAGTTGTCCGTAGGACACTTGGGAGATCTGTCTTGTCTGCAAGAACAACTTATCCGTCCAACAAAATGGTGACTCCACTGGGGAATATTTTGAACTTTGATTTCTTTTACTTTTGATTGGTAAATTTATGTTTTCTGATTTTGATTGATTTATACTGGCTTGGGTAGTTTATCCCTATAGAATCCCTGAGAAATGATTGTGAGTTTTTTGTTTTTTCTTTATTTTCTTTGTGTCCACTATTTTCTTTCATAGACAGTGCGAGAAGTTCTGCATTGTTGGAAATGTTGTCATTGATGGAAATAGAGGTAGAAAATACATAGACAGAAAAAGGAGGCAGCAAAGAAAAAAACAAAGGAAGCAAAGGAGACAGGCAGAAGAAGACTATTGAAATGTAACAGTCAAACAGCAAAGTGGAAGCAACGACAGAGACAGAGAAAGAAGAATAGCTAAGGCAGAGACAGAGGCAGAGCTGTTATCAAAAGCAGAGGCAGAGGCAGAGCCGTTATCACAACAGAGGCAGGGCCATTTTTTAATTTTGAGAATCGCTACCCCAGCTGGAGGATACATAACTACAATTCCGGGAATCATATAACCCAAGCAGAAAGTATATATATATATACAAACCTTATTCCGAGAATCTTTACCCAGTCGAGCGTTACATATATGTATTATATGCTTGTGCGCAAGAGTAAACAACTAAAGGTCCCATTGTTCTATTTTTAAAACAAAAGAAGTAATATAAGGTGGGACCCTTATCAATCGCATCGAAAAAGGTGACAGCGGATCATATAAAAAAAATATTGCGATTTTGATTGAGCTCCGGTCCCGATGGGTCTATAAATCATGTTTAATATATGTTTGAGTTACAGCAGAACAGTGTTCAATCACATCAGAAAGAAGCAGACCGTCGGAGCATGATATTAAAAGATTGCGATTGTGATTGAAAGCTCGGACCCGATGGGCATATAAACTACAATTCATATATACTTGAGTTTCGGTGAACAGTGACTGATCGCATCAAAAAAGGGCAGAGTATCAGAACATGCAACTGGGAGTTGCGATTGCGATCAACCACAATCGGAAGCAGTCGAAGGATAATAAACTAATTGCATCGGAGAAAAACTGTGTAGCGGAACATATAAATAAAGAGTTGCGATTGCAATTGGCAAAGCCGAACGTGATATTTATATAAAATCTACCATATAAAACATGGTCGGGTCCGTACATATCAAATGTCAATCGGGCAAAATAAAATTGCGATCTTCGATTGGGATCGGACCCGAGACCAACCAAAAACTGTGGCACATAATCTAGATCGGGTCCACTTTTTGGTAGAGCAATCGGGGCATAAGAAAAAGTCCTCCCGATTGCATTGTTGCAATTGTATTGAAATGTGCCACGTGGTCTGTGGACCCACGGGCCTCGGCTTAAGGTGGAGGGCAATTGTTAATATAAAATGATTGTTGCGATTGTATTGAAATGTGTCGCGTGGTCTGTGGACCCATGGGCCTCGGCTTAAGGTGGAGCGAAATTATTAATATAAAACGATTGTGCTGTGTGCAATCGCATCGGGCCATAAAACAAAGGTTGTGGTTGGTGTATGTTCCACTTGCGGAACTCACCACATCAACAAGACACTTTTTGTGTGTAAAGCGTTGTAATTTTCCCAGATTTGAAGTCAGAAGGTGCATATATATATATATAAAGCGCTGATATAAAAAGCACAGTTACAAATGTATGGCATATGGCTGTTACCATGCGACAATGGATAAGGAAACAAACAGAGCCGAAAGGGACAAAGACACAGTCAAAGAAAAGACAAATGCGCGGCTAGCCAAGAGGCTGAACGAGTGAGCTAGAGTTCTCATTGTAATTGAATGTAAATAATTTTAATTTATATTGTTGTGATGCATTGGCAAGTCTCCGGAAGAGAAAAAATATCCCACTGTAATGTTAAATTGATACCTACAGTTATATTTTCTGAATGAGTAGATAAAAGGAATGAGAATACAGAAGCCAAAGAGTCATGACTGTTCACTTAAAATTCTTTGTGAAATACAAACAGTCATGTGAGGAACTCTATAAATAATATCAACTGGATATGCATAAAGGAGAGAGAGAGAGTAAATATAGAGAATGCAGAGTATAGAAGAGTGAAGCAGAGAATATTAAGAAAAGAAGAGCAGAAAGAGATGCTACAGAACAGAGCTGATATCTGAGGTAAATCAGCAAACATTCAGTTTTATAAATTGAGGAAGTTGGAGCTTCCTTATCAAGATGCAGCTTGATAGCCATCAGTTGTAGCTGACTGAGGTTGGAGCCTCCTGTAGGTTGGTGCCTGTAGAAAATTGAAGGGATTTGGTGCTTCCTTGTAAGTTGTAGCTTGCAGAATTGAGGTTGGAGCCTCCTGTAGGTTGGTGCCTGTAGAAAAACAGTGGTGAGAGGGAGTTGGAGCTTGCCTTTGCATCACAACAATAATAAGATGTGGTTTTCTCCCTTTATGGGTATCCACTTATATCTGGTGTCTCTGTGCATGATGTTTATGTGTTGATCTGATTTATATCATCTGCTTAATACTTGCTGCTCTTATATTAATTCTATTGTTATATTATATTAATACTTGCTGCTCACATTCTAAGATTACTCACATATTAAGTTGGACATGAAGTGAAGGTGTAAATAAGTTTTAATGAAAGGTTTTAAAAATCCATGAATGTGTTAAACTGATTCACCCCCTCCCCCTCTTAGTTTAACTAAGGGTTCAACAATTGGTATCAGATCAGGTTCCTTTGTACCAGTTTAACAGCTGAAAGGAGATTCTAGGTTCTCAGGATGGCTAGTAAAGAAGGATGCTCAACCAATAAAGCCCCTTTCTTTACAGGTGAAAATTATGCCTTCTGGAAAATCAAGATGAGGACATACATAATGTCTCTAGGAATAGAAGTTTGGGGTGCTGTGGAATTAGGATATGCCCCAAAGGAAACATACTCAGAGAAATAATCCAAACAATATTTTGTAGCCAACACAAAATCCATGAATTCCATCTTGAATGGATTGTGTGAAGCATATTTCATCAAATTAATGCACAAAGACAATGCCAAAGAGATGTGAGATACTCTGGAGAACATCCATGAGGGAGACAAGAAAGTAAAGACTGCCAAACTTCAAGTCTATAGAGCCCAGTTTGAGAACTTAAAAATGAATGTTGATGAAGACATTGACAATTTCTTCCTAAAAGTTGCAGAAACTATTAACAATATGAAAGCTCTTTAAGAAACCATGCCAGAAAGTATAATTGTGAAAAATATTGTAAGATCTCTTCCATCCAGGTTTAATCCCAATGTGTCTGCAGTAGAAGAAACAGTTGATTGGGAGACCTTGACCATGAACCAGCTACTTGGAAATTTAACAGCATATGAGATGAGGCTCCCACAGAAAAATCAAAGTACAAGGGAGGCAACCTTCAAAACAGAAAAGAAGAAAGAAGAAGAGGAAGACATATGCTCTTCCTCGGATGAAGAAGAGGCAAAATTTGTCAAGAAATTGGATAGAGGCTCAGGTAAATACAAAGGTAAACTTCCTTTCAAATTCTTTAACTATGGAAGAGTTGGACACTATGCTACTAAGTGTCCTCAAAAGAAAGTAAGGAATCAGGCTCAAGATTTAGAGAAAAACACATCAAAGAACTGGCAGAAAGGAAAGAAGTTCAGCAGAAAATCCTTCTATGCTCAACAAGACAGCAGTACATCTGAAAATCCAGATGAACTCTCAAGTGAAGATGGAACCTCTGAATTTTTATTGATGGCTATAGAAGAACTTGAAGGTATCCTGCTAGAATATGAAGAAGAAGAAGGTGAAGTCGACCTTGAGGGGGAGCTAAGAAGTGCTCTGGAAGAGATTGATAGACTCAAGCTGAAATGCAGAAAACAAAAGGACATTCTCCTCAAGTATGTACGAGAAGAACAGAATTCAGAAGTCCTGATGCAGCTAAAGATAGAGCTTGAAGAAGCCAAGAAGATAGAGGGCATGTTACGTAAGCAAATCAAAGAAAAAACTCAGGAACAAGAAAATTTGGAAGAAGAAGTAGTATGTATCAGGAAGAAATTATAAAATTCTCAAAGAAAAATGGTTATAAACTCATCTCAAACAACAAGCTCTAGTAAGTTGAACGAAATTCTTGGTGCTCAAAGATCTCCTATGATAAAAACTGGAATAGGCTATGAAGGAGAATCAAGTAAAAACAAAGAAAAGGAAAACAGAGAGATTATTTTTGTAAAAGCAAAGAAGAATGATGAAGCAGCTCAAACAATTCCTACAAAAGAAGAAACCTATAATAAGGAAGACAGAGATCAGAAGAAACTGCTAGTAGCAAAGAATGTAATAAATACTAAGACCCCTGAGTATGTCAAATTTGGAAACCATCAAAGGAGATTCTTTCCTCCTATGAAGAATACCACCTGTTATGTCTGCCACAAGCTAGGACACATTGCTGCATATTTTCATACAAGGAGGCGTAATTCAAACCAACAAAAGATGCTAACAGTGAAGAGATTGTCTCAAGCAAACAATTGGAGAAAACAACCTTACATCAGGTATGCAAATAATTTCTATGGTTATTTTTTTTATTGTAAGGAATTTGGCCATAAAATTATTGAACGTAGAAAGTATGGACAAAGATTGATGTTCAACACCTCAAGGAGGTTTATGAATCAAATAAATTATGTTCATACTCACAATTCTACAAAAACTATGATCAAATGTTGTATATGCAATCAAGTTGGACATAAGCCTTCCAAATGTCCTCTGAAAGGATGTGATTCATCATCACACAAAAGATACCAAACAAAAGGATGCCTCTAATGGAAAAAGAAGGAGAATAAATGTGACCTGGCTCTAACTGCTCAAGATCTGAAAAGCCAATGGTATTTGGACAGTGGCTGCTCTAAACACATGACTGGAGACAGAAGCAAGTTTATAACTCTTGATGAAAAGAAATCTGGCAATGTTACTTTTGGCAATGATAAATCAGGTAAAATCAAGGTAAAAGGCCCAGTCAGCATAGACAATGGCAGAGGAAAGGCCCAAGATGTACTATTTGTAGATGGGCTGAAAGAAAATTTACTAAGTGTTAGTCGGATGTGTGACAAAGGCTGTGAAGTTCTTTTTAGAGCACAAGATTGTGAAGTCAGATCAAGCACCACAAGTAAGACTCTGCTCAAAGGAGTTCGAACAGAGAGTAATGTTTACATTGTGAAAGAGGAATATGAAGCATGTCATCTTAGAAAACTATAAGAGTCATGGTTATGGCATAAAAGGTTGGGACATCTCAGCTTCGATCACATAATCAGACTAAGCAAGAAGAAAGTTGTCAGAAACATGCCAGAAATAAAGAGGCCTTCTAATACCATATGCAAATCATGTCAATTAAGCAAACAAACTTGCACATCCTTCAAGGCCAAAGATGAGTTATCAACAAGAAGACCTCTACAACTTGTGCACATGGACCTGTGCGAACCGACAAGAACTAAAAAACCAAGTGGAGAATCCTACTTCATACTGATAATAGATGATTTCTCCAGAATGACATGGGTTGCATTTCTCAAGAATAAATCAGAAGCTCTGGAAAAATTCAAAATATTCAAAGCTTTAGCAGAAAATCAGACAGGATGCAAGATGAAATGCATCAGATCAGACAGAGGAGGTGAATTCACTGATTATGACTTTTCATACCTATGCAATAAACATGGCATAAAGCAAAAATTTACTATTTCGGGGACACCTCAATAGAATGGAGTAGCAGAGAGACAAAACAGATCTGTACAGCAAATAGCCAGAGCCATGATGCAAGAGAGTAATATTGCTCAAACCTTCTGGGCAAAATCAATACACACAACCGTGCATATTTTAAACAAAGCCCACTTGAGGCCAAGCAGTGACAAGACTCCCTATGAACTATGGCATGGGAAACCAGCTTCAATTAAACATTTTAGAATCTTTGGAAGCAAGTGTTACATAAAGAATAATGATGAAAATTTTGGGAAATTTGATGCAAGAGCAGATGAAGGGATTTTTCTAGGATATGCTTCCAAAAGTAAAGGGTACAGGTGCTACAACAAGAATCTTCGAAAAATAGTAGAAAGCATTAACATTAGATTTGATGAAGAAATTCCAAACAATACAAGAGATACAGACTGCTGCAGTCCATCAGACAACCATGAACAAGAAAACCAAGATGATGAGGAAACAAGAAAGACAATAGAATATACAGAGCTAAGTTCTAAAGCTCCCTCAAGATATACTCAAAAGAACCATCCTGAAGATCAGATCATTGGAGACAAGAGAGTAGGGGTCCAAACTATAAGGCAGCTAACTAAACAGACAGAAGAGGTATACATAGCCATGTTATCACAAATAGAGTCAAAGATATTTGAAGAAGCCAGCAAGGAAAAGTATTGGGTGAATGCTATGAATGAAGAATTGGACCAAATTGAGAAGAACAATACCTGGGAACTAGTTCCTAGACCCACTGAGAAAAATTTCATAGGCTCAAAATGGGTATTCAAAAATAAAATGAATGAAGAAGGATAGGTAATCAGGAATAAATCCAGACTTGTCTGCAAAGGATAATCACAAATTGAAGGACTTGATTACAATGAAACATTTTCCCCTGTAGCCAGAATGGAAGCTATCAGAATGTTCCTGGCATTTGCATGATACCAAAACTTCAAGGTATATCAAATGGATGTAAAATCTGCATTTCTGAATGGAGACTTAGAAGAAGAAGTCTACATGGAACAACCAGAAGGCTTCTCATTAACAGACAAAGAAGACTATGTATGCAGACTGAAGAAGGCTCTTTATGGACTGAAATAGGCTCCTCGTGCTTGGTACTCAACACTAGATAAATATTTGCAAAAACAAGGCTTTAAGAGAGGTGGAGTAGACAACAATCTATACATAAAAGCCCATGAAAATGAACTCCTAATTGTTGTAGTATATGTTGATGACATTATGTTTGGAAGCACAGAGATGAACTTGCAAAAGGGTTTGCTGAGGAGATAAAATCAGAGTTTGAGATGTTCATGATTGGAGAACTCAGTTTCTACTTAGGACTTCAAATTCAGCAAAAGAACACAGGCACATTCATCTAATAGGAAAAATACTTAAAAGAAATGTTGAAAGAGTTCAAAATGGAGGACTGCAAACCTATGTCAACTCCCATGATCACGGGATGCAAGCTGTGTGTTGATGATGAGTCCACAAATATAGATCAAAAACTCTACAGATCCATGATAGGAAGTTTGTTGTATCTGACAGCATCAAGACCAGACATCATGCTAGCAGTAGGACTAGTAGGTAGATATCAAGTAGCACCTAAACAAAACCATCTTCTGGCAGTCAAAAGAATATTTAGATATCTAGAAGGAACAACACAGTATGGACTTTGGTATCCTAAAGGCAAAAGCTTCACTTTGACAGCATACACAGATGCAGATTGGGCCAGCTGTGTAGATGATAGGAAAAGCACAAGTGGAGGTGCTTTCTATCTAGGAGAAAGTCTGATGGCATGGTTAAGCAATAAACAAACATCTATCTCTCTGTCTACAGTAGAAGCAGAATATATAGCAGTAGCAGCATGTTGTACACAAGTCATGTGGATGAAGCAAACCCTCCTAGACATGAAGGTAAGCATTGATGAACCTATCTCAATTAAATGTGATAACACAAGTGCTATAATTATATCTAAAAATCCTGTGCTTCACTCAAAAACTAAACATACTTTTCTCCGAGAACAAGTGGCTCAGAAGATAGTAAAACTGGAGTATGTACCAACAAAAGAATAGACAGCAGATATATTTACCAAACCACTTGCTAAAGAACCATTTGAATATTTGAGAGACAGACTAGGGTAGTATCTGTAGACGCTACTCTCTGATATGAAGAGAAAGCATAGTTTCAGGGGGAGAACAGAAATGAAAATATCATTCCAGGGGGATATCAGCCAGCAAGGGAAGCATGAACTAGGTCCTCGGGATCAAAATACATCGAGCATAAAAGAATCAATGAAAAAGGATAAAGGGTCAGTATTTTAGATCTAATCCAAAGTTTGGAGCAGCAGCGTACAAAGTCAGAAAATTTCAGAGAGAGGAAATGCATGAAATGTTGAAAAAGGATAAAGACACAGGATCAAAGAATAGAATCTACACTAAGAATTCAAACCCCTTACCATTGATGTCAAAGGGGGAGGAAGAGCAAGCAATAGGAGGAAGAGCAGGCAAACAGAGAAAGTGTATTGCCATCAATGCCAAAGGGGGAGACAAAGGAGGCAGCAAAGAAGTGAAAAAAGGAAGCAAAGGAGACACACGGAAGAATACTATCGAAATGTAACAGTCAAACAGCAGAGCGGGAGCAACGACAGAGACAGAGAAAGAAGAATAGCTAAGGCAGAGGCAGAGGCAGCGAATATAGAGGCAGAGCCATTATCAGAAGCAGAGGTAGAGGCAGAGCCGTTATCACAGCAGAGGTAGGGCCATTTTTTAATTTCGACAATCGCTACCCTAGCTGAAGGATACATAAACACAATTCCGGGAATCGTATAACCCAAGCGGCAAGTATATATATATACAAACCTTATTCCAAGAATCTTTACCCAGCCGGGTGTTACATATATGTATTATATGCTTGTGCGCAAGAGTAAACAACTAAAGGTCCCATTGTTCTATTTTTAAAACAAAAGAAGTAATATAAGGTGATACCCTTATCAATCGCATTGAAAAAGGTGACAGCGGATCATATAAACAGAATATTGCGATTGTGATTGAGCTCCAGACTCGATGGGTCTATAAATCATGTTTAATATATGTTTGAGTTACGACAGAACAGTGGTCAATCGCATCGGAAAGAAGCAAACCGTCGGAGCACGATATTAAAAGATTGCGATTGCAATTGAAAGCCCAGACCTGATGGGAATATAAACTACAATTCATATATACTTGAGTTCCGGTGAACAGTGACTGATCGCATTGGAAAAGGGTGCAGTATCGGAACATGCAACTGGGAGTTGCGATTGCGATCAACCGCTATCGGAAGCAGTCGAAGGATAATACACTAATCGCATCGGAGAAAAACTGTGCAGCAGAACATATAAACAAAGAGTTTCGATTGTGATTGGAAAAGCCGAACGTGATAGTCATATAAACTCCACCATATAAAACATGGTCAAGTCCACACATATCAAATTTCGATCAGGAAAAATAAAATTGTGATCTCCGATTGGGATCGGACCCAAGACCAACCAAAAACTGTGGCACATAATCTAGATCAGGTCCGCCTTTTGGTAGTGAAATTGTGGCATAAGCAAAAGTCCTCCCGATTGCGTTGTTGCAATTGTATTAAAATGTGCCACGTGGTTTTTGGACCCACAGGCCTCGGCTTAAGGTGGAGGGTGATTGTTAATATAAAATTATTGTTGCGATTGTATTCAAATGTGCCGCGTGGTCTGTGGACCCACGAGCCTCGACTTAAGGTGGAGGGAGATTGTTAATAAAAAACGATTGTGATGTGTGCAATTGCATCGGGCCATAAAACAAAGGCCGTGATCTATGTATGTTCTTCTTGCAGAGCTCACCACATCAACAAGACAGTTACTGTGGGTAAAGCACTGGAATTTGCCCAGATTTAAAGTCAGTAGTTATATATATATATATATAAGCGCTGATATAAAAATCATAGTTACAAATGTATGGCATATGGTCATTACCTTGCGACAGTGAATAAGAAAACAAACAGAGCCGAAAGGGACAAAAACAAAGTCAAAGAAAAGACAAATGCGTAGCTAGCCAAGAGGCTGAATGAGTGAGTTGGAGTTCTCATTGTAATTGAATGTAAATAATTTTAATTTATATTGATGTGATGCATTGGTAAGTCTCTGGAAGAGAACAAATATCCCACTGTAATGTTAAATTGATACCTACAATTATATTTTCTGAATGAGCAGATAAAAGGAATGAGAAGACAAAAGCCAAAGAGTCATGATTGTTCACTCCAAATTCCTAGTGAAATACAAACAGTCATGTGAGTAACTCTATATATAATATCAATTGGATATGCATAAGAGATGTTAGAGAGAGTAAATATAGAGAATGCGGAGTATAGAAGAGTGAGGCAAAGAACATTAAGAAAAGAAGAGCAGAAAGAGATGCTACAGAACAGAGCTGATATCTAAGGTAAATCAACAAAAATTCAGTTTGAAAAATTGAGGAAGTTGGAGCTTCCCTATCAAGTTGTAGCTTGATAGCTGTCAGTTAGAGCTGACTGAGGTTGGAGCCTCCTGTAGGTTGGTGCCTACAGAAAAACAGTGGTGAGAAGGAGTTGGAGCTTTCCTTTGCATCATGACAATAATAAGATGTGGTTTTCTCCCTTTATGGGTTTCCACTTATATTTGGTGTCTCTGTGTATGATGTTTATGTGTTGATCTGATTTATATCATCTGCTTAATACCTGCTGCTCTCATATTAAAGTCTGCTATTATATTATATTAATACTTTCTGCTCACATTCTAAGATTACTCACATATTAAGTTGGACATGAAATGAAGGGTAAATAAGTTTTAATGAAAAGTTTCAAAAATCCATGAATGTGTTAAACTGATTCACCCCCCACCTCTCAGTTTAACTAAGGGTTCAACGAGTTTCTTGTACCCACGGTCCCGAGTTGCCTTTGGTTTGCCTTGAATCTGCCGAACCATTTGTGAAAATTTTTGAAAAATCTTAAAATCCTCTTTTCTGGATTAGTTTGTTAGATTCTCAGTGAATACCCAGACCTATATCTTCTATCAGGAAACCTTGGTTAAGAGTTTATTTCAGCGTTTTTAGTTTTTAATGATTTTCTGAAAGATCTGCATGTTTTAATGATTTTTTCTGTCTTTATCCCACTCAAAGACTAGAAACCTTGGTATACCTTTATATCACTGGTATTTCCTTGCTTTCTTGCTGAGTCTGACATTATAGCAAAAATTGTTTTGTGAGATTTAGATCCCATTTTTCTCATTTGCGAATCTTTACAAAACTTTTGTTGATAAGTTTGGAATTTCACTTAAAAAACCAAAATTGGATGTTTTGAGTTCTTTCTGATCCAAGCAAAGAATTTCTTAGTTAGATAACAAGCTAAACAAGACATCCTCAAAATATTTGAAGTTTTAATTCAAATTTAGTCTCTATAATTTTTAGATTAGTATTTTTAGCTTTGAATGTTATTTCTAGAAATTGTAGTGTTCTTTTGAAGAAAAACTTAGTTTGTGGTTTCGATCTTGAATAAAAGGGATTTCTTATTGAGCATAGATCATTTTGAGTTCTCATTGAAAATTAGATTTCTTTTCGTTTATTCTTGTTTGAAGGAAAGATTTGTTTTTAAAAGATTGCATTTCTCAACTCTTCCTTTAGCTAGAATTCATTGAAAGAAAACGGATTGCTTCTCATAATAGATGCATTTTTAGTATGTTTTGAGTCGGGTCACTACATATCATCAGTTTCACTTTCACACCTATTTTCCTAAGAAACAACCTCTTAAAATCAACGCTTAAATTAAAATCAATCTAGTAATTTTATATTTCTAGGGCTCTTTTCACCAATATAGCTTAGGCTAGTGTCTTGGAGTAGGGAGTAATTAACTCTCCAAGACAATTAAAACAAACAAGTAGTTGATCTTGCGGTAGGAAAAAATCCAATAGTCGCTTGTATGCTCTGGGAAGCTCCTCTTAAAGGAGTCAAGCACGAGGTCATATCTGAACCAGTGGGATAATCAATTCTATCTCATTGGGAACGATAGAAGATATGCGCGTATTAACAACGGTAAACCTCGGATAGACCATTGTCGAGGAGCCTGGGGTCACTTGTCGGTATACCTTGGATTATGTCAAGGAGCCTTCAAGGGGATTGAGCTTTGTTACTCTGCCCTTGCGCGTATGTCAGATCGTAGACTGTTCCCCCAGGTATATTAGTTCCTGTTGGTAACCATAGTGACCATAATCTTACGGTTTTTTCCTAAGGTGACGGTGGAGGAAAGATCCTGCTGTACCTGGAGCAGATGTTGACTAGACTCACTTGGACTCTTCGGAGGGTTATCTTCACTCGAGATGGTTTAAGTGGAGAAACTTGCACCAGTCTGTTTCATTAAGCAGGTTGTCGGGGTAACTGTTCCAACCGCCCTTTCTACATTAAAATACTACGATGTTGGATTTCATCACCAACTAGTGTTTTTAGTGTGGGAAGTTACTGTTTGTGTGTGGTTTGATCTCCTAGATTTTTAGGTGTGTGATTCATTTGTTTGTTTCCTTAGTGACTCTAGGAGTTTTCATTGAAATTTTATTTGATTGCGTGTGATTAATAATTTTTAATCGTGGCTGAATTACCAAGACAATCGCGTAGACTCCAGGGGAAGCCCCCTGAGTATACACCAAGCCAACTTGAAGGGCTATGAGCTCTAGTATCGCCTAATGACAGTAGAATTAAATCAACAGAAGCAGGAGAGACATCTATATTTATTCATCCTGATTATCAATTGCAAACAACAAAGCATATTCAAGAGCCAATTTCAGTTTCTGAAGTTACTAGTAGTATTTCTCCTTCTAGTGAATTAGCTGAAGAACCTGAAATTTATGAGCCTGACACTGAACCCGCTGTATTGGAACCATATTCAAGATTTGTTACTCTGACTTCTGATGATCCTGGTTCACCTAGGGTAAGACATATCATTACTGAAAATCTTCCTTCTGACCTCATATCTATTGAATAACTTGTTGGTCCAAACGAAGATGTAACTCTTCCCGAAACCCAACAGACTTTGAATCTTAGGGAGCGTGAATCAATATTCTACAGTCCTTTTAGAAGTGACGCTTGGTATTTATCATTAACAGATTTTTTAGAAAACCCGGATCTTAGTTTTTCACCACCCCAAATTACTTTTCATCCTACACCAAGAGGTTATTATCCTTCATCGCTATGTCGGGTGAATCATCTATGTTTTCCAAATCACGAAGTGCACATACGGTGGTCCTTACGTTTCCTTCGGGGTACCGGTGACTCTGCGGTACTTTCTCGGGGAAACTCCTCTCGACCATTGAACAAGTTTTATCAGCGGCACAAATGGAACTAAAAATGAAACGTTGAACGCGAAGAAATTTTTATGATGTTTAGTAATATTCAACTCAACCTCAGGTAGTCGATTTATCACACGATGGAAACCTTAAGGTAGTCGGTTACCGCACAGGGAGCAACCTCAAGGTAGTCATTTACCGCACAGGGGGCAACCTCAAGATAATTTTTTACCAGGACAAACTATAGGACAATATTATTTACCTGGAGAACAACCTCAAGGACAGTACATACCTCAAGGTTATCAACCTCGAGGATAGTACATACCCCAAGGTTGTTGGGTATGTGTTATATTCTTTCCATGATTAGCCCCACGCGCTGTATGTTGCGTCGGGGGTAGCTGGGGGGTCACGAGGGGCGAAGCAGTCCCCACCGTTGGGGTCCGGGGCAGCGCCCCGTCCAAAATTTGTTTTTTGGCGAACCCACTCATGGGCGGATCCGCCCATGGTTTTGTGCATGGGTTTGCACATGGTTTTGGGGCAGGATGGTTTTCGGCCCCTGGTATTTTGTAGATCCGGTCAAGGGAACTACGATTATGTTCTAATCTAGGGTTAATGGATTGGGGTTTGTGTATGCTTCGGCATGTATATATATGTGTTGTAACACTAAAATGAATATAATGAAAAATCAAGCTGGTCATCCCGATTTGGGATCCAGGGGAAAATCTCTGTGTTTATCTATTTTATGTTTTATGCTCTTGCTATTGTTTATTTTCTGTTATAAGAATCATGTGTAGATATTTCTATTCAGGGTTAAAACCTACATTTGGTATCAGAGCTATTTCGGCTTCAAGGGGACGCCTTTGTTGTTGAGGGTGTTTTGCTCGGGCCTGTGGTAGACCACATGCGATGGGAGATACGCGGGATCGATTCTTGCGGTGAAAGAATATGGCGGCGGCGGAAAGATAGAGATCGAGAAATTTAATGGTCAAAGTTTTTGAGTTGTGGAAGCTCGAGATGGAGGATGTTCTTTGTTGGATAAAGATCAGTGGATCGCGGTAGATCCAGGTACTAAACCAACGGAAATGTCAGATGAAGACTGGAAGAAACTGGATCGGAAGGCTAAGAGCACAATACGGTTGTGTGTCTCAGATTCATTATTTTTGAATGTATATGGGGAAGCTACGGCGAAGAATTTGTGGGAAAAACTTGGGACTTTGTACCAATCTAAGTCTCTAGTGAATAAGTTGTTCCTACGGAAAAAGTTGTATAACCTGAGGATGAAGGATGGAGACTCGGGGATAGAGCATCTGAACACCTTCAATATTGTGGTAAGTCAGCTGTCATCTGTTGATATTAAAATCTTAGATGAAGATAAGTGCATCGGTTTGTTGTGTTCTCTACCAGACTCGCGGGACAGTCTAGTTATTGCAATAGGTAGCAATAGAACTACCTTGAATTTTGATGACATTGTCTCAGCCTTGCTGTCAGAGGAAATGAGACGGAGAAATATGGAGGGTCAAAATGGAGATGCCTTATCTGTACGAGGAAGGTCCCAAAACAAAAACAAGAATAAGGTTTCGAGTGGGAGATCTAAATCTAGAGGGAGATCTAAATCTCCTGGAAAGTTTGTAAAGGTGTCTTTAAAATGCGGAAAGGAAGGACACTACAAAAAAGGAATGCGGATCTAAAGCTCCTAAGAAAGGAAAGGGATTTGA
This sequence comes from Pinus albicaulis, assembly GCA_034641835.2. NCBI lineage: Eukaryota > Viridiplantae > Streptophyta > Pinopsida > Pinales > Pinaceae > Pinus > Pinus albicaulis. Next base: position 99,044 of record MU968489.1, read on the forward strand.
TGATGCTCCTTCTGTAGAGGAAAAAACCACCTCGAATGAAGGTGAGGATGTGTATTTGGCTTCTTCTTCAAATACACATGTAGATCATGAGTCATGGTTGATTGACTCGAGTGTATCCTTTCACTTCACTCCCCATAGGGAGTGGTTCTGCGAGTATGAGAAATATGATGTCGGTGATGTCTTCTTAAGTGATGATAGGAAGGCTAGAATCGTCGGACGTGGAAAAGTCAAGTTGAAGCTGCAAGGCGGAAGGATTAGAACACTTTTTGGTGTTCTGCACATTCCTGCATTGGCCAAAAATCTGATTTCTGTAAGCAAGATGGATGATGCAAGTGTAAAAATAGTGTTGGAGAAGATGCACCCAAGATGGTTTATTGAGCAAGCGAAATTGTTAATGCGGGGGAGAAAAAATTTCGGAGCTCTTTACAAGCTTCAGGGCAGCACTGTTATTGCTGGGTGCAATATTTCTGTGGTTCCCGAAAGTGGAGCGGAAAGCCTAGCGATCTCTGGAGAAAAGAACATGCTATGGCATCAAAGGCTTGGACATATTGGAGAGAAGGGCCTTCAGATACTGCATGGAAATTGTATGGTAGAATGTATGTCTAATAGCTCTCTGGATTTTGATTTCTTTGAACATTGTGTATATGGGAAGCAGAATCGGGTGAGTTTTCCTTCTGGTGCTAAGAGGGCGAACAAAATATTAGAGCTTGTGCACAGTGATGTGTTTAGACTTGTGTCAATTCCATCACTAGGTAAGTCTGTGTACTATGTTTCATTCATAGATGACTTCTCGAGGAATACATGGATATATTTCTTGAGGAAGAAATCTGAAGTCTTTGACAGATTTAAAGAATTTAAGGCTCTGGTGGAAAACTAGACAGAGAAGAAGATAAAGGTGTTGAGGACAAATAATGGTGGGGAGTTTTGCAAGAAGGAATTTGAAGAGTTCTGTAAGAAGTGTGGTATAGCACGGAAGAAGACTACTCCATACACACCTCAGCAAAACGGAGTTGCAAAAATAATGAACAAAACGTTGATGGAGAAGGCAAGAAGCATGCTCAGTGGTACCAGGTTAGGACAAGAATTCTGGGCAGAGGTAGTGGAGACTGCATGTTACTTGGTTAACAGATCACCTTCATCGGCGTTGGAGGATAAGGCTCCACATGAGGTATGGACTGGTAAGAAACCATCTCTTTCACATCTGAGGGTATTTGGATGTGATGCATATGTACATGTTCTAAAGGAGAAAAGGACCAAGTTGGATAATAAATCTGAAAGGTGCATCTTTAGTGGGTATAAGGATGGTTTCAAGGGTTACAAGATTTGGAACCCGGAAACAAGGAAGGTAGTGTACAGTTGAAATGTGGTGTTTAGAGAGGTGAAATATGTTGTTAAACATGTATTACTACCAAAGGAACCTGAGAAGATAGAGTTTGAGCTAAAGGAGGATGAATCGGACTCTACAATAGAAGAAGACTTAGAAGAGGAAGAGCCACAAACTCTAGCTGTAAGAAGATTAGTTCGGGAAAGAAGACAACCAGAAAGGTATATTCCATCTGCTTTACGTTCTTCAGTTTTTTTCCTTAACTATAGCCGATGATGAACCCGGAAGCTGTCGGGGAGGCGGTAGATTCGGAGGATGAAAACTGCGGAAGAGGCCATGGTTGATGAAATGGAATCTTTGCACAAAAATGATGCATGGGATGCGGTAGGTTAGAATTTGGAAGGAAGCCCATTGGGAGAAAATGGGTGTTTAAGAAGAAGATGTAGAAGGCAAGGTGGAGAAATACAAAGCTCGGTTGGTAGAAAAAGGTTATTCCCAGGTGTCGGGAATTGATTTTGGTGATATTTTTTCTCCTGTTGCCAAGGTTAATTCTATTAGATTACTTTTATCTGTTGCTACTGCATTCGATTTTGAGGTGGAACAGATGAATGTGAAGACAACATTTCTTCACGAGGATCTAGAAGAGGAGATCTACATGATGCAACCTAAAGGCTTTATGGTGAAGGGTAGGAAAGAACTCGTATGCAGGTTAAAAAATTATTTGTATGGGTTAAAACAGTCACCAAGGATATGGTATCAATAATTTGATACCTATATACGGGGACTTGGCTTCACCAGAAGTAAAGAGGATCACTGTGTTTATTTCAAATTAATTGGTGACCATGTTATTTATTTGGTCTTGTATGTGGATGTTATGTTGCTGATTGGAAATGACAAAGAAATTATCCAGGGTTTGAAGACCCAATTGTTCTCCAAATTCGACTGAAGGATCTTGGTGCTGCAAACTATATTTTGGGCATGGAAATTAAGAGAGATCGGGCAAAAAGGAATCTATGGTTAAACCAGAGGAGGTATGTCGAGACAATATTGTAGAGGTTCAATATGCAGGATAGTAAACCAGTGAAGGTTCCTATTCCTGTATGTGTAAAGTTATTTGTTGAACAGTGTCCCAAGACACAAAAAGAAGAGGAGGATATGTCCCATGTTCCATATGAAAGTGCAGTGGGTAGCCTGATGTATGCAATGGTATGTACTAGACTAGACATTGCACATGCAGTGGGAGTATTGAGCGAGGTTTATGTCAAACCCGGGGAAGGAGCATTGGACGACGTCGGGGGGTTTGAGATATTTACGTGGCACTAGTGATTATGGCTTGTGCTACTAGGGAAGACTGAGGATTGGAAAGAATGTTGGGCATTCTTTGTTTTATTGATGCAAACTAGGCTGGATATCTGGACCAAAGAAGATCTACAAGTGGGTATGTGTTCAGCCTATTTGGAGGTGCAGTCATTTGGATGAGTAAAAGACAGTCTGTAGTGGCGCTTTCAACTACAGAGGCAGAATACATAGCAGCCACTCATGCAAACAATGAAGCAGTTTGGTTGTAGAGATTGTGTTCAAGTATGGGGTTGGTACAGCAAGCTATAAGGATAGAATGTGATAGCCAAAGTGCAATTTTCTTGGCTAAGAACCCTGCTTATCATTAAAAGACAAAGCACATTGATGTTCAATATCACTTTGTTAGAGAGATGGTTGAGGCTAAAAGGGTTTCTTTGGTAAAGGTGGACACTTTGAAGAATGTTGCGGTCATTGACGAAGTACGTGAGCACTCAGAATTTCTCTTGGTGTAGAGAAACAATGGGTGTTGAAGAATTGGGCCAATGACTAAGCTCTCCTGTGGCCCCCTGTGGAAAGAAAACAAAAAGTGGGAGAATGTTGGGTATGTGTTATATTCTTTCCACGATTGGCCCCACGCATTGTATGTTGCGTCGGGCGTAGCTGGGGGGTCACGAGGGGCGAAGTAGTCCCCACCGTTGGGGTCCGGGGCAGCGCCCCAGCCAAAATTTGTTTTTTGTGCGGACCCACTCATAGGAGAATCCGCCCATGGTTTTGTGCATGGTTTTGCACATGGTTGTGGGGTTCGATGGTTTTCGGCCCCTGGTATTTTGTAGATCGGTCAAGGGAACTACGGTTATGTTCTAATCCAGGGTTTATGGATTGGGGTTTATGTATGCTTCGGCATGTATATATATGTGTTGTAACACTAAAAGGAATATAATGAAAAATCAAGTTGGTCGTCCCGATTTGGGATCCGGGGGAAAATCTCTGTGTTTATCTGTTTTATGTTTTATGCTCTCGCTATTGTTTATTTTCTGTTATAAGATTCGTGTGTAGATAATTTATGTTCAGGGTTAAAACCTACAAAGGTCAACCCCAGACTCAGTATATTCCTCAAGGTCCTTATCAACCCCAAATTCAATACATGCCTCAAGGTTATCAACCTCAAGTTCAGTACCCAACTCAAGGTTTCCAACCTCCTTCTGGTCAATCACTTTTACAAGGAGCTGGAAATTTACCACTAATTATCAACCCTACGTTCAACCAGGTTATGGTCCTTCATATGCACAACCTTCTATGGGTCAATACCCCAGAATGAACATGGTGTGGAATCCATCTCAAATTCAATAGACTATGCAACCAAATGGGCAATTACCTAATCAACCTGGACAGCCTTTAGTTTCTGGTCCGACCCAGCAACCTGTCCAGCCTATTGTTCAAATCCCTGCACCTGGTTCTGTTCAGCAGCTCGGGCCTAGTACAACCTTAGACTCCAGCTCAGACTGTTGCAGCTACTGCAACTTCTGTTCAACCTACAACACCTGTTTCTGGAGTATATGTAGCTCTGGTTTCTTCTATCCCTGCATCAGTGAAAATTCCTCAAGTATTTGTACCACAGTCAGGACCTACAATTCAGACTACAGTCCAGATGCCTACAGGGCAAACTGGTACTAGTACGATTGTCTCCAGTCAACCACAGTTTACTTATCAACTGTACCAGGGACAATATCAATTTGGTCAAGCTACACAAAATCCAGCATTTCAGTATCAGCTGTACCCTGGGTATACTTATCAAATACCTCAGCAACCCCAGTATGGTCCGGTTAATCTTGGTTACCCAGGAGGTTTCACGATTCCAAATGCACATCCAATTCCAGGGTATCTTGGATATCCTCCTCCTGGCACTTGTTTGATCACTCAAGGTTATCAAGACCCTAGCCATTAGTTACCATTCATAGCAACTTTAGATTTACCGGATCTATCACACCTTATGAATGATCCCATTTTTTATCTTCCATATTGGTCATCGATGCCTAACAAGTTGCCCAGTGATATTCCAAAATTTGAAGGTAAGTCAGGAGAGGACCCATCTAATCACGTTATGACTTATCACCTCTAGTGCGCATCCAATTCACTAGTCGATGATTCGATTCGATTACGTCTTTTTCAGAGAACTCTCATTGGTCTAGTTTCCAAATGGTACATTGAGTTACCACGCAGCTCTTTTAATAATTTTAATGTGCTAGCTACTTCTTGCTTAACCCATTTTCAGTTGCCTGTCAAATACGACAATGGCACATAATTGCTGACTTCATTAAAACAGTCTACGTCTACATACATATCTGATCACATTCATGAATGGAGACGTAGAAGGCGTTTAGTGAAATTCTTTATTCCTGATCAAATTTTGGCTGAATGGTTTATTAAATCATTATTTCCAAAAAATACTGAAGATGATGCCAAAGGAGGCGTTGTTACGGAAGATCAAGTCATTGCTCAGGCTCAGTACCTTGACCTTGTGTATACTCAATCAGGTACTCTATATGATAAAATCCCCGATTTACCAAGACCTTGTCAATTAACTACAACTCCTTCTGGCTCTCATTTTGTTGATGTTGTAATTGGTTTTGTTAGTACTGGTAAAATTAAGAAGAAGTCTTCCAAGACTACTTCTCCTATTATCACTTTACCCGATTCACCCAAAGGAGATTCTTCCCTAGAAACTTCCCCCGATATCCATGTTGTAGAGACATCTACGACCAAATATAAAATTGGTGGTAAGAAGAAAGGTAAGAATAAAAATAAAAAATCTTCAAAAGAGAAAAACGATACAATTGAACCAACTGACGAAAAACGCAAACCTCAATATCCTTGTCTCGTCTTTGACCAGGATCATTTTACATTAGAGTGCCCACATAGAGCCGAGGTATCGAAATTCTTTAAGGGTTCACCTATACCTGTTGTCTTGAAGGATCCCTTTCCCACTCAAGATAGTAGCATGGTTGGATCTTCCTCCAATACGGTTGAGGATATCTTGATGGTTGCGACGCGATCGCAAGATTATGGTAGTAAAAATACTGGTAAAGAAGCAGAAACATCCAATTTTGCATCGACTATGTCTCCTTCAGTTTCTGATCCATTACAGATCGAGAAACAAAATCCTAACTTAGTGATTAAACTTCCTGCAAAAGGTGTACTTCATAAATCAGCTTTCAATCCACATGCGAAAGCTACTCAGAATTACAATATTGTTGAAGATTTGGCAATTTCCCCTTCAGCAATGTCGGCTTTGGAATTATTGCAACCATGCCCAGCCCAAAGAAAATTACTTTTGTCATCCTTAGGAGCCATATATCTCCAGGATTCGAACCTCATGATCTTTAATTTAGAGAATTTTACACCCCGCCTACCCCATCAAATCGCTTTTCATATTCCGGTAATAGTAAAAAACAAACGTATCTTTCGTACTATTGTTGATGAAGGGGCTTCTACATGTATTATGTCGTTAAAATGTTGGAAATCACTTGGTTCTCCAACAATTGACCAATCACCAACTATTCTCAAAGCTTTTGACGGAAGAGTTTTTTAGCCATATGGTATCTTACAGGATCTACCAATAGAGGTCGAAGGCAAAATGGTTAATCTAGATGTGGAGGTGGTTGATGCCCCTCTGGATTACAACCTTCTCCTAGGTCACAGTTGGTATTATGCCATGACAGCTGTTGTATCTTTGATCTTTCATCTCATCATGTTTCCTCATAAAGGAAAGATCGTTAAAATAGATCATCTCTCATATTATTCATCCAACCCAGCCTCTACTGATAGCATCCAACATATTGGAAAATCGACTCCCTTATAAAGATGTCGGGGTAGGTTTGATAAAAGATTTGGCTTTACTGGGAACTTTTTCCTTGCCTACTCCCAACATAAAAACTCCTATTGCTAATATCAATATGATTACATCAAGTACTATTTCCTTTGATGATCCTTGGACAGTACCTTCAGAATAAGAATTGGATTCTTTCGATGGCCCAATGCCTTTAAGCCCTTTTGAGTTAGCATATCAACATGTACAGTCATTTTCTGATACTCCTTCAACCGAGTCGGATCCAGTGAATGTGATCAATCAGGAGTCATTTTCAATATCGAGCTTAGCTTCGACACCAATTTCAGATCCTACTCAACAATAATTCAATACTGATGAACATATTCATGGATTCTTGTCAGTAGATGAGTTACCATGGGAAGATATTCATCATAGGTCTTCATTTTTACCTGATCTCAATCATTTTGAGAATGATTTTTCCTCCATTTTTACCACTGATTACGTCAAAGAACCATAGAATCCTCTCTCACATATTGATTCTGAATTGAATTTAGAAAATATTTCTACAACGGTTCCTCTTGACATTTCAGTAAAACCGAGAATTGCTGAAAACATTCACATAGGTGCTTCTTGTACTCCTGATGAAATTCAAACATATAAAGCCCTATTTCAGGAATTCAGTGACATTTTTGCCTGGTCATATGAAGAAATGCTAGGAATCGATCCGTCGATTGTTTTTCATGAAATTAAGACATACCCGGATGCTAAACCTGTTAGACAGAGATTACGTTAGATACATCCAAGAAAATTTGCCGCTATTAAAGCCGAAGTTGAAAAATTACTTCGTGCAGTTTTTATTTATCTGATCCCGTTAACGGACTGGGTATCTAATATTGTTCTGGTCAATAAAAAACAAGGAAAAATACGAGTATGTATCGATTATAGGGATATAAATCGAGCTTTTCCAAAATACAATTATCCAACCCCTTACATCGATCAAATCATTGACGATTGTGCTGGAAGTGAAATGTTCTCATTCATGGATGGATTTTCCGACTATAATCAAATCAACATACTCCCTGCAGATAAACCTAAAACATCTTTCATTTGTCCATGGGAAACTTTTGCTTATCGCAAATTACCTTTTGGCCTTAAGAACGGTGGCACCACTTTTGAAAGGGCCATGTCTTATGCATTTCACGACATTAAGCACATTGTGCAACCCTACCTCGATGATTTTCCTGCTCATTCTTCATGTATACTAGATCATATTACTCATTTACAAGCCATTTTTATACGATGTAGGCATTACAAGATTCGTCTAAATCCTCACAAATGTGTTTTCTGCGTACAACCCGGATGATTGTTGGGATTTATTGTCTCAAAGGCAGGCATTTGTGTTTATCCATCGAAGGTTGAGGAAATCATCAGTTTACCTCCTTCTTCTACTCTTTTCCAACTCCAAATTTTGCAAGGGAAAGCAAACTTTTTATGTCGATTCATTCCTGACTATGCCGAGTTAACAAAAGGTTTCACTAGTTTGTTGAAATAGAATATCTCTTTCTTTTGGTATGAAGTCACTGATAGATCTTTTGATGCTTTGAAAAACACATTGACCCATGCACCATTACTGCATCCTCCCAATTACAACCAAGATTAATTTGTGTACCTCGCCGCTTCTGATTCCACGATAGGGATTGTTTTAGTTCAGGAAGATGAATTCCATGTGAACATGTGATTTACTATCTTAGTCAAAATTTGCATTCAACTGAGATCAAATATTCACATGTGGAGAAATTTTCCTTGGAAGTTGTTCAAGGTGTCCAACGTTTTCGTCACTACATACTTTTACGCAAAATGACAATGATCTCTGATTGTAACCCTATGATGTACATCTTGACTAAAAAGTTGCTAGGGGGAAAATACTCTAAATGGATTGTTATCCTACAGGAGTTTGATTTGGAATTTGAAAAATCCAAATCCAAGAAATCATTGATATTTGTTGAACTTATGTTTGATTTCCCACGTACTGATACAGCAACTGTGGCGGAACAACCAATCGCAGATGAATCCTTGTTTCTTATTAGTACCATTGATCCTTGGTATGGAGATATTGTTGTTTATCTTCAGACCCAATCTTTTTAGCCTAAGATTTCACGGTCACATCGACGAAAAAAAAATTTCCAGTCTCAACAATATCATATTGTTGGCGACACACTATATCGTCATGGTGCAGACTCAGTTTTTTGCTGTTGTCTAACTCATGAAAAAGACGAAAAGTTTTTAAATGACTGTCACTCTGGGGCATGTGGCGGTCATATGTCTGGGTATGCCACAGCCCAAAAGATATTGCGCGCAGGTTATTTCTAGTCATCCTTATTTAAAGATTGTATTTACATGGTCCAAAAATTTCATAATTTTCAAATATTCGATCGAAAAATGTGTGCACCACCTACTCCTCTTCACCCTATAATTTTTTTCGGTCCTTTTGCAAAATGGAGCATTGACTTCATTACATGTAACCCTCACTCAGCCAGGGGGCATGGGTATATTATTCTAGCAATGGATTATTTTACCAAATGGGCCAAGGCGATGCCTACATTTGCGGCAGATGGAAAAACTGCAGCTACTTTCGTATTCAATCATGTGATTGCTCGTTTTGGTATACCCAAAGCAATAATTACTGATCATGGGAGCCATTTTCAGAATATCATGATGACCGAGGTAACAGACCAACTTGGCCTGTGCCATGACAGTTGTACACCATATTATCTGCAGGCTATTGGTTTAGTTGAAGCAATTAATAACGTTTTATTCACCATGATCAAACGAATCATTGGAATTCATAAGTCGAATTGGCATACCATGCTCTTTTCAGCACTTTGTCATATCAAACCTCAGCAAAAACATCGACAGGTTTTACCCATTTTCAACTAGTTTATGGTTTAGAAGTGGTATTACCCATTGAATGCAAGATACCGTCACTCCAACTAGCCATAGAGTTACTACCAGACACTTATGAAGAGGAGAAACATTTTTTATACTTAGCTCAATTAGATGATAATCGGCACACCGCTGCATTAGCTACCGAGGCTCACGCGAAAAGAATGAAAGCTCAGTATGATAAAAGTGTTACCCCTCGTAATTTTTCAGAAGGAAACCTAGTTTTGATTTATGACCAAGCCAACGATAAACTAGGGGCTGGGAAATTTGAACCCATGTGGCATGGTCCTTATATTTTCAAGCAATAGCTTGCAAAAGGGGCCTATGAATTGATTGATTTTGACGGGGTCTCTTTAGGTAAACCCAGAAGTGGACTTTATCTAAAGAGATATTACGCTTGATTTTTGTGTGGAGATCTTCTCTGTATATTAGTTACTTTTTAGCTGGTGTGCTATATATTAGAAACATGTGCCTAGCTTAAGTGTGCTCTTACTATTATTCCTTCTTATCTGAATACTTTTGATATCACAGATGCCGACATCCTTACAAACATATATTGGTTTTTCTGATGGCGCTTTTCATAGTACATGGAACATCTCTTTCGCAGCTTGGGTTATTTACTCACACACTGACCAGTTAGTATCAATGCATGGGGTAAGCCTCGGTCAAACAACGAAGAATATTTTTGAATATAGTGCAGTTATTGAATTATTGTCAGAATCCATTTCATTTGGAAATTGGAGTTTTATCGTTAGGTTAGATTCTGAGCTCATTGTATTACAGTTAAACCGAGTCTATGCCATTAAAAACCCAGTATTATTAAGATTATTTTAAGGGTTTATCTCTTGGAATGAGAGTTCGATTATATTGAATACCAACACATTCCAAGAAATTTAAATACATTAGCAGATGCAATAGCTTCTAGTGTTATAAATAGACATTTGCAATAATAAAGGAATAAATCAACATTCAATAACATGATTGAACAGGTAGCTGGAAATAATAGTATATCATAGTATAGATGCAGTGTTCAAAAAATAATTACATCGTCTTCGATCATAGGTTCAAAACGCCTTATGATCAGGAAAAAGTGATACAAAAATGAGTCTACAAGTCAATCATCCACTATCTGTGGTGATGATCATGATAATACACTATTGCTCATGCCACCCTAGTCAAAAATCTCCTGAATGGTCCAGGAACACCAATGACGTATCTCTATAGATGGAGTGGGATGTCATCTATGGTAGTCTCGAGAATATCCATAGTGATCCACTCCAATTGGTGTTCCAAATCAGTCAGGATCTCTGCAGTCTGATCCTGTGGGGGTGGTGCTGCTGCTGCTGCATCCCTTTGCCTCCGGTCAAAGGGGTGGAGAATGGTTGGTCGACTCGGACCCACATCTGCATTTGAATTTTTTGTTATCAGTTTTGGACGATTTCAAAACAAAATAAAATTAGAAATTAAAACATGTCAAAATATATTTTTTACCTGACTCATCCCACTGAGCTCCTGGAGGAAGGGGCATATCCTGGTCGCTGTGAAAACCCATGCCCGCATAAGGAAAATCCTCTATCACAAAAATTTTGCGTTCTAGCCAACAAAAATAAGTCGATGGAAATCGAACAATCTCCCCACCCTCATTGCGGTGGGCCATCAAAGCAACCCAACGAACCATCTGAGGCTCTCAAGGTCGACCAGCATCAACAGGAATGTGCTTCGGGGCTAACATAGGAATCCTCTCTAGAGCAAAGGTGACGACGATGGACCCATATCCAAAGTTGTTTAACTTCCCATTCTTTGCTCTGGTGAGTTGGCCTTTTACATTTTCCAACATTGCCTCACACCAATTGAATATGGTGCCTCGAAAAAAATCTACTGAAATCCGCATCTAAGATCCAGTAGCTACATGCAAAGTTGCACTTCCGTACAACTTGAAAACGATAAAAGCAATCAATTTTAACTCGAGACGGATGATATTTTTAATGTCAATCCGTTTGTCTCTGGGATTGGCTTCATCATTACAAAACTCTAATTTCAGGCTGGAAATAGACTGGCCATCTGGCCTAGCCCCAAATAGAGATAGTGGTTCACCTCTCCTAGACAAACCAGTCAAAAAATATATGTCCTCCAGCTCAATCTTGAGTCGGTGGCCTTTGATCATGAAACACTGGTCCTGAACGTCCCATTTGCTTACCAGCCAAGTAAGAATATCTACTTGAGCTCACATGCCACTGATAGCCCAAAATTTGAAAAGCCCGCATGCTCTTAAAACTTGCAAAGTAGGTTGATGGATCATTGTTGCTTCATCTACCTCCTCATGTTTCCGTTCTAGCCAAATGAGCATTGTGGATATCCTAAAATCAGTAAAATGAAGCATTAGAATCATTTTGAAGCAAAAAAATTGGGTAATTTAGGAGGAAAATATGTTTTTAAATTCGTTACGACACCCCTGCACTTTACGCTCAGGGATAGTGTGTAGCTCCACACGGGCTTTGTGCTAAAAGTGCGGGGCCCCGACATTGTACTTTATGAGAAAATTTCGGGGTCCGCAGGTACCTAGTGTCCTGCCTACGGACCCCCGAGGGTGAATTTTTGAACCTATTTTCCTCCCAAAAATGAAATTTTGACCCTAATTTAAAAAATTGAATGGATGAAAAGAAAGAGAAATAGGTTGTGGATTGCCTGGAATATACAGTTTTCAATTCCGACAGTTGGTTTTCCCATAATCTTCTCTGAAGCTTTTTTTTCCAAAAACTCTAAAATTTTCACTCCAAATTCAAATGGTAAAAATGAACTTGAAAAACTCTTTTTTATAAGTTTTTTCGAATAAATGAAATTTAAATTTATTTATTTTTCACTTTAAAAAGATGGTTTTTCGAAATATTCTTATTATTGAAACCAGTATGTTTAATATTTTTATTTTTTGTGTAGAATACCGAATTTTTCAGGCGAAATGATCATTTTTGACGAAGAGTATACTTTTATCAATTTTTCGGGCTCTTTAAAAATTTACAAAAAAGTGAAACCATGAATTCCTCTTTTAAGACTCTCTAAAAATGAAAAGATTGTCCAGTACTTGACTATTCAAACTCGTTAAAATAAATGAATAGTCGTCCTTTCAGTATAAGTTTACCCCTTTTCTGGACTGAAATGGACTATTTACGAAAAAGTTATACGTTGACTAATCATTGTCAATATAGTTCTCTCTCGCATTATTTTATCCTTTTTAGAGCCTCAGAGACTAATTTTACGAAAAATAACACCCATGGAGTTTTCTTAAGTTTTTTCTTCTGGCTCCCTAAAAATGAAAAATACCAAGTTTCTCCTATACTGGACTCATTAAAATTTAACAGTAAAGGACCTGTGAATTTCAAACAGGAACGGACCACTCCTTATTAGGGTTCGATTTTAAACTAATTTGGACTCATCCGAAGGATGAGCTAATAAACAAGCAAATGTTATCCTCCTCAAGGTTGTCAAAAATAAAGAGGTACTTTCCAGAAATGGTGGGGGAAAAGAGATAAAAACAGATTCATTTGTTACACTTTTATTTGTAAAAGCATTACACCACTCTTGAACATGACACTTTTTGTCACACTTCTACCTGGGTTGGTAAATCCTTTGCCTATCAGTTAATCAAACCATATTGAAGGTCTTCAACCGGTTTCTGGGTATTAGCTTAGGGAAACTGTCACCAAACCATCTGCAGTGTCGTTATTTGTTCAAGAGGTCAGTCAAATAAACCATTCATCTGCAAACATTTGTCTCCATTCGCGTTGACCATCCCTGAGTCAGTCCTTGCAAAACATTTCCTCAAAACCTGATCTATGGTTTTGTGTCGTGAGCTTTCTTACGACGGATCACTTTCTATCAATGACAGCTCATCATCTAGGAAGTTGATCTAGAATCCGTCAGTACCTTGGAATCTACATGCCTTAATGGCAGGTTTCTCTCCTTCGACGATAGGTTGTATCATTGACCTTCGATCGAACGATTCCATGAAATGTTCGACTTCAGATTACTTATTCACATTTCATGGATTGTACTGAGTACTTTGAGATCCATTATCATTATTGGTGGTTTCTCTCACGCTTGTTAACAGTTCACATCATTTACTGGTAATCAAGTGGTTTCTACCATGTTCGACTTCAACACATTTAATCGCATGGATAGAATCGTACTAGTTCGGGAAGCATAAATCAAGACCCTGGATCTAGTTTCCACCATCCAGGCTACAAGGAGTTTTATTATTCATTAAGTATTAGATGATTTATTACAGATGGTTGCGTCCATGTTGTGTCTACACTATTGATGTAATATTAAAATTATTTCTGTATCAGAACAAGTTTAGTTAGTTTTGATCTGAGTATTGGAATTCCTACCTCAGCGATGATATATATATGTTTTGCTTTGAATGTTTTTATAGGGTTCCAACTGGGGTGTCCACAGGCTGATCCTTGAAATGATAAAGCACATCACTCTTTGAATGTTCTCAAACGTCACACTTTAGGGGGCAATTTGTTACACTAAAATTTGTCACCGTGACATTTTAGTCTCCCTTAGAAGTCTACAATATCAAAGTTCCTAAAGTCAAGCCTTGAAATTAACAGAAAAGCTCATAAAAGTCTTAAAAACTCTTGTACTGCACTTTCTCTTAGTATTGCATGCGGTGCCACACCTTTTGGCTATAAATCATGCGGAGCCAAACGCACTTTTTATTCATTAAGGGTGCGGACCCCTGTAAAAGATAAAAAAGGTACAAGTAAAATCTAGAAGCTCAGTTTGAGTCATTTTTGGAAGCTTCTAGAAACATTCATGTGGTGGAAAGAACGCTCTTTTCAGGTTCATACATCCCATCCATTAAGGAGCTAATCCCTTTGAAGGAGGATTCTATCCCTTCTTTTTGGGAACTATAACATCCTCTCTTTCACCATAAAAAGAGGCATAGGGCGGCCTCAAAAGGAGTTCAAGCTTTAGTATTATTGGAAGTGAAGTGTTGTTGAAACTTAGACCCTTTTAGCTGAGATTTCATGTGGGAAAGATTACATACCTGTATGTATCTCGGTTGGAAGAGTGCAATTCTGGTCAGAGTAAAGGAAACGCCTATTCAGGACCCCAGGAAGGCCTGTATGACATCAAGGTGGACACGGTTGTAAGGCTCTTCTTTATTTAAGTTAATACAAATAAGTTTGTTTTTCTCAATAAGTTGTCAATTGATTGGTTTATTTTATGGATTCCTTGATCACCATAATAGATATGATTTATGAATATATGTTATGCAGGTGCTATTTGATGTTTGTTTGTTTGTGATTGTAGATATTTGAAGGCAACTCTTTCAGGTGACTGAAGGACTACTAATACAAACAAGCGTTGGATCAAAGGTAAGATCGTTAAGCCTTTATAGCGTTTAATTATGAATCACAATATATCTAGAGAAAGATAGTTTTATTTGTCCGTCTGTTGATAGATGTCCGTAGGACACTTGGGAGGTCTATCTTGTCCGCAATAATGACTTATCTGTCCAACAAGCATCCCTCTTCTTGGAGTAAGAGCTCCTCCTTCCTCTGCATGAGGCACTAGATAATCTCTAGATGTGACAGTGTTGTTATCCTCAATCTCTGCAACATGGATGGGCAACCCTCCAATGATTGGATCCTATTTTGAAAAAGAGATCTCCATGCTCCCTTGCTCAAAGGTGTGAGAAGAGAGTCTTTCTTCTGGCAAGGTATGGTGCAATTTTTCAGCCTCTTATATGGTTTCCTACGATGGTACTGCGTTCTCATGCAAGGGTTTTGTTTGAGTTTTCTTATTTGGCTCTACCATGTGTGTTTCATGAATATTTCTTTCAAATATTTCCACTAATGCCTTAGTAAAACTAGCATAGGATGCAATGTTTACATTTCTCAAAGAAAAGGATTCAAAGATCCACCAGGCATAGGCCTTACCTCTCAAATGCAACATTGTAACTTTGATGGCTTCATCTTCAAGAATTTGGTGCTGTTGCAAGAAGGTATCTAACTCCTCCACCCAAGCTTTGGCTGAACATGTAGGTGAACCTTCAAAGGTAGATAGATGAAATCTATCCTGCTGCTCTCTTCCCTTCACCTTCATCTTGCAAAACTATGAAAAACTGAGATGATCTCGGAATTTCTGAGTTTGAGACTCATACTTCTTTAGGAAATCACTAAGATTTTCCCTCCTAGCAACCTCTTCTCCTCTTTCCCACTCTCTTCCGGCAATCCTGGGCATGTGACTGCGCTGTGTATTAGGGTGTGTAGCTGATTGCTCACACTCCTCATATGTCAATCTAAAGTTTTCTTTAGATCCAAACTCCTCCGGAGATTCTTCATACATCTCCCTCCTTATTTTCTTGAAATATTCATGAATAATATGTACAGATTGAGGAAGAAGCTTTGTAAGCTTATCCCCTTTTTCTTCTCCAAAAGATGGAGTATTTTTCCTGCTCATTTCTCTGTCTCCTTCTTGATGAGAATAGGAAGTGCAGGGTTCTTCCTCTTCTTTCTGCTTATCCTCCTTGGGGAGGTTCTTCATGGATATGAAATATGATGAGATAAAACCCATCCTCTTCAATATTCTGATCTCTTTGGCTAAGACTCATAGGCTGAGCCAAGAAATATGCTCTGATACCACTGTAATATCCCAAATTGGGAACTGCTAGCAAGGCATGACTGGAAAATGCATTTTCCAAGAATGGTTGCTACAGTTTTTGAAACCAGGACCTGGATCCCTTAGATCAATGCATCTAAGATTGAAATCCAAGTGGAGGCTCAAAAGAAATCCCTCTAGGTGGGTTAAACAGATCTCCCACACCTATTTGTCTTCAGAAAGTGCCCGATGAAGGGACTGCAACAATGTATGCACATGCAATGGAATAACAACATTATTATTATAAGCCTGAGTACATGAAGATTTAAATAGCCAAAAATTGTATAATATAACAGAAAAGAGTACAATTCTTTGAGGAATCAATCACTCAAGCTAGGCAATGATAGCCTCAATAGAACATGTACAAGAATTGTGAGAGCACTGCTACACAGAAAATACATATGGCTATAACTACGCAGTTTATAGGAGACACTGCAACATAAAAAATGATAATATAATGATATGACAATATCAGCTCAATAAATGAGGGGGGGCAAGCTCTCAACCCCTGAAAACACTAATACACAATGATACAACAATCCGTAGAAGAATTGGCTGGAATATAGATACAAATGGAAATTCTGCAGAAATGTCGGAGTTGCAAGGTCACAGCTGCAACAAAAAACTGAAACTACATGGAGATGGCTGAATAATATGTACAATCTAAATCAAACCTCCTCCAATGGACCTCTTGAGTGCAAGGCTGATCCTAGCACTGAAAATATCTCCCTCCAAGATGATGGTGCAAACCCTCACTGCAGGTATTCACTAAAATAACACAGTCTAATGAAGGGATTGTGTTGTTGATGATGGGAGATGCTTGGCCTGATGCCAAGATATGAAAATCAGATCAGAAACCTTCCTTACTAACCTTCCCGAGGAATAGAAGCTCCTCCTCTAGAAGATGAGACAAGGAATGGTGTTGTGGAACCCTTCCATTGCAACACCCTGCAACACAATGTTACACTTGAGCAGAGATAACACTGTAGTTGAAGGAATGGATTTGGCCTTGAGCCTAGATGTGGAGAAATGAAGTGCAATCCTTCAAGAGGCCTCTCAAGAAGGATAAGAATTCCTAAACAGGAATCCCTCATGCTAAACAGCTGGAGACTGCAAATATTCTACTAGACCAATAATCAAATTCTCAAAACATGTCTCACTATGGCTGCCTCTTCCTCCTTTTATGAAATTGAATGTCTCTTTGCCCTGGACCCCACACATTAGGGTTTCATCCACAAATAATATTTCTCCCTCTCAAACTGTGATGTCTACCCAAGCCAGCCACACCCTCTTAGGCAGCACTGTTGACTTGGTCAAACTTGACCTTGTCCTTATGCATTTGTCCCTTTTCACACTGGAAGGTGCAAAATTAAGCTACTCCATAGATACCTTTCACACTATGAGGGACTTTATTCCTAATAATGGGCCTTTTACCCATTTTATTCATCTCCTAAATGATAGAAGAAAAAATTAGTATTCCAATTTTCTGCATGCAAATTTTGGAATATTACAGAAACTATAATGTATTTCGGTTATACAGTGCTTCCTAGACCTCACACATTAGGGGGGAATTTTTAACACTGGAAAATCGTACAAGTAGAAGATGACATTATTTAATGTCAAGCAGAAGGATTTACAGGGCTGGAAGACATTATAGAATCTAGAAAGTATTTAAAAGTCTCTAAGGTCTGAGGAAAAATAGAATTTGAGCAATTCATAAATGCTTTTGCGCACATTATCCTTCGTGAAGAGCACCTTTGTGTGCCTTATGACCCGAACTGCACGCAATCCTAGGAGTGGTGAAATGTCACTTTCCAAGACCACACAAAGCACACTCTCACTTGAAGCCACCTAAGGACAGCCACCAAAGCCTCCTTAAGCATCAAGTGAGAAAAAAATGGAATATTTGGAGCACACAAAGGAATCATCCCCCTCTCTGGGGTCACCATCCACAATTTACCAAGAGAGGTAAGGAGGATTTGAATTCTCCTATATAATGCCACCATGAGATGAAGAATGTGTGAACACATTGTTATGTTGGCCAGAATTTCCCAAGAAATACCAGCAGTGTGTGATCCGGAGTTGAAGATAGAGGGGACTCAATTGTTGGCCATCCAACAAGTTCAGTCCACCAAAGTAGAGAGAGGGAGACTTTGCACCGGGGCAAGCTTGGAGTAAAAACATCCTTGCATCGGGACTTAAAACTCATGTTCTAGGGACCCTTTAGCAACAGGGTAAAGTTTCATCCTTATTTCCTACCAATACTTAAGAAGAGTGGCCGAAGAGCCATCGTTCGTATTATTGCAGATGTTTGACTCTATTCATAGCTTTCGTTTATTTGTTTTAGTTTTAGTTTAGTTTTAGTTTATGTATGGATAATATTCTCTATCTCGTATGTTTATGATTCTAGCTTGTTCCACTAACTTGCTTGACTCCACTTCTTTTTTTGCCTGTTACCAATAACTTAAGTGGGTAGACCACACCCCTTAAGTTGGTGTGATTTTGTACATACTTGCACCAAACACACTCAAACAGCGACGTTGGACCATGATTGACCATGGTTGATCATGGTCGACGATGGTTGACCATGGTCAAACATGGTTGACCATGGTCTATGATGGTTGATCATGGTTTATTTTCACATTGAGACCATATTTGTCACAATGTGACGTTGAACCATGGTTGATTTTCATATTGATAATGATTAACCATGGTTGACCGTAATTAACCATGTTTTAACATGGTTGTCCATGATTTATTTTCATGTTGAGACAATATTTTTCACAATGCAATGTTTGAATGAATATTATAAACTATAAAATAAACATAGTTGACCATAGTTGACCATGGTTAATTTTCATATTGACACAATATTTGTGACAATGCAACGTTTGACCATGGTTGACCATGATTAATTTTCATGTCAAGACAATATTTGTCATAATGTGATGTTGGAGCATGGTTAACCATGGTTGATTTTCATATTGAGACAATCTTTGTAACAATGCGACGTTGGGCCATGGTTGACCATGATTGATTTTCATATTGATACAATAATTGTCACAATGCAATGTTGGAGTATGGTTGACCATGGTTGATTTTCATATTGAGACAAACCTTATCACAATGTGATGTTGGACCATAGTTGACCATGATTATGTTATTAAATTTATTAATATTAATTAATGTCAAAATTAATATTTATAAATATTAATAATATTAAAAGATAACATTCATATTCATAGTCATTTTAATATTAAATTAATAATAATATTAATTAAATATTAAAATTAATATTAGTATTAATAAATAATATTAAAATACTATAAATATTTAATTTATTAATGTTAATAATATTAATAAATTAAAATAATAATATTAATAAATTAAAATAATAATAATAACAAATTTATTAATATTATTGTTAATACAAAATGTTAATATTATTTATTAATTTTAATATTAATATTATTTATGATGAGGATGATGATGATGGTTAACGTCCACAGAGACCAAATTTGGTCTATCGGACCTATAATTTTCTTAGCTCTTAATTGTCTGGCATCTCGTCTTTCTTGGCAAGATTGGTGTTGTAGCTTTCTTTTTCTTCTCTACGGTCTTCCAATTTTCTTTATCTTGCACCTCCTTCATCTCTTCTGATTCTTGGGCCACTGGTGTCTTATCTTCGAGATATGAGAGATATGCTTTGCTGCTAAATGAAGATTTCTTTTGCACGGTATTCAAATCCTTGTAATTTTTCATTTTTTAGTTGTTGGGCGGGGCTTTCCCCCTGCTTGTCTTGAGGGTTGTTTCTTTCTTGCCTGATTTCTTGCGATTCATAGTTTTCTGGAGAGTATTCTTACTTGATGACAGTATAATGTTCCTTTTGTGCTTCTTCCCACCATGTAGATCTATGGTGATTCTTTCTAGCAGAATTTTTCTGGGAGACTTTTGGGCAATTTTTGGCTAGATGACCTGTCTCAAAGCAGGATCGACATCTGAAGAGGACACTTTCATAGTCAAGTTTCTGGTTCCATACATAGTATTTTGTTGTTATTATAATTTCAGCTAGGAATCTACCACTAAATTCCATTTCTACACATATGCGTGCATAGGTGGTTTTGACATATTCCTCTATTTCTGGGCATCTGTAGTAAAATTTCCCAATTGCATTTCCAATGGCTTTTAGCGAGGAGAGATTCCAGAGATGCAAAGGTAGGTTTGGAAAAATAACCCAAAATGGTGTTGAGGTTATGACTGTTGTTGAGGGATCAAATGATGGGTTCCATGGCTTCATGAATAGGCCCAATTTTTCCCAAAACCAAGGGCCAGAATCTAAAATGTGTTGTCTGCTTTCAGAGTTTTCAAAATCTACTATAAAGAAACCCTTAGCACAGGGGTAGATATTTATTTCATCAGAAATGACAAGCTTCCATACCTCCGAGATCCAACTGTGGAGAGCTGTCAACCGCGGCCAAAAGCCATTAAACTGGTAGATTAAGGCACTTTCAGAAAACTTCAAGGCCTCATCTAGTCAGGCCTTGACCACCTGCACAATGGGAGTTGGGGCTTCACTGACAATATGGGCAGGAGCTTGACTCTCAGAGGTGGACGGAACTTGGTCAAAAATTATCTTCGCGAAGTTGGGAGCCATACTTGCGAACCCCTAGTTCGGAAGATATGTGAACCCTGTTCGATGGAGCAGAAGATATCTCCACGCCTAGAGAAAATATTATAATGTGAGAGATCTTCAAATCAATGGAAGTAAAATAGGATGCCTGCGGCTGGGAGAGGAAGGCATCAAAGAATGAATATGGCTCCCATAGAATTCAGATCTTATTATTTCAAGCTTCAGAGAAAGATTTCTTAAAAAATGCCTATCAAACCCTAGCTGTCTAGCAGAAAACCGTGGATAATTCGGCTATCGAAATCAACCCCGACTGACACAAGATGAAGATAGCCAATAACGAAGCAAAAATCTCCCTATTCAATAGAGCAGAAGATAATTCCACACCTAGGGAAGAGGTGTCGAAATGCGAAGATCAGAAGATGTCGATATGTGAAGATGCAAAGATGCCGAGAGGCCGATGCGAAGAGCAGAAGATATGGAGCAGAAGATGGGTGCAGATGCGCTCAAATATATCCAAATGTGACAACGTCAACTCAAATTCTCTGATATTTTCAAATTTTACTGCATTAAGATCATCAAAACCTCTGAGATCAGAGGATAAACTCCATGCCCCAAGATTTAAAATTCAAAATAAGAGTTGTGATGCAGCCAAAGCGAGCGAGAAATGAGCAAAAAACTGTGGAGAAATTGGCTATCGAAATCGACCCCCTCTGATCCGTTACACAAGACGAAAATAGCCAATATTGAAGCAAAAATCACCCTATTCAATGGAGCAGAAGATAATTCCACGCCTGCAGAAGAGGTGTCGAGATGCGAAGAGCAGAAGATGCCGAGATGCGAAGATGTCGAGATGTCGATGCGAAGAGCAGAAAATCTGCAGAAAATTCTAATAGAATGTCATTATTAATAATAATAATATTATTATTATTAATTAATACTAATATTATTATTAATATTAATATTTCTATTCATATTAATTTATATTAATATTAATAACGAATATTAATAGTAATAGTAATAATACTAGTAATAGTAATCTTAATATTAAAAAAAAAAATCTTAAATTTATATTATATATTATAATCTATAATGAATTCTCAAATTGATATTTACAATTAATATTCAAATTAATATTGAAATTAATATTAATAAATAATATTAAAATATTATTAATACTAAAATTTATTAATTAATAATAATAAATAATATTAATAAATTAAAATTTATTAATATTATTGTTAATACTAACAATTATTTATCGTTGATATTATTTATCTATATTAATGTTAATATTATTTATAGTAATAATGTTAATGTCATCACTAATATTAATATTATTAATTAAATGTTATTAATATTAATAATAAACATTAAAATTGATATTTATAGATATTAATAATATTAAAAGTAATATTCATATTAATTAATATTAATATTAATAATGAATATTTAAATTAATGTTAAAATTAAAATTAATATTAAAAAAATATTAATATTGTTGTTAATACTAAATGTTGCTGATGATGATGGTGGTGATTAACGTCCACTGAGACCAGTCTTTGGTCTATCGGACCTAAAGAAAAGAATTATTTAGTTTGATTTAAGATTTTATTCCTCTGCTCAAAAAGCTTGAGAAGCCTCCTGAGCTCACTATAATTTTGACATCTTAAAAGGCTAGGAAGGTCAATATTGCAACAAATTTTATGAAATTGAGCTCTAATGTGGTTGTACGTCGGGCACTCTAAGAGGAAGTGATTTTCATCCTCGACGTTCATATTCTCACAGAGATGGTAGATCCTTTCTATCCATGGTGTTTTAGGAACTGTCCAACGACCTCTTTCACTATGGAGCTCATGAGAGTTCGTTCTAATCTTGGCTATATTAATTTTCTTCTTTGAGCTAGTTAAAACAGATAGATACTTTTGATCTTCTAGGGTGAGGTTGATGACCTCCTTATAATATCTTAATTTTCTTTTAGCTGCTAGATCTTTCTCACGCCACATTTCTTCTTTGAACTTAGAAGTAACAATTTTTTTAATGTTATTAATGTTTTGCAATGCAACATTCTCGTCGATCTCCCAATGGTTTAACCAAGCCCTGGTGTCTTTATACCAACCTCGTTTAAGCCTTAGGTGGTTTTGGCTGGCATTTAAAGCTAGCTTAGGAAGTCTATGGTCTCCTATGCTATTGAGATTGTGCTTGTACAAAAGAAGCCTAGTCATACCTAGGCTCTCGATAGGGGAAAGACCCAATGTTAATATTATTCAGAGTAATAATTATAATGACATTAATAATATTATTAATTAAATTTTACTAATATTATTAATTAACCCTAAAATTAATATTTCTAAATATTAAAAATAATATTAATTTTCATATTCATATTAATTAATATTAATATTATAATATTTTTTTATTTATTTCGGACAAATAAAAATCATGTTAATATTGGTTAAACTACTATTATAAGTTTTGTATTTTAGCTCCAAAGAAATAAAAATCATATTAATATTGGTAAAAGGTAAAACAATTATTATATTTTTTCTAGTTGGGCACGCCATTTTAAAACCGATTTTAAATCCATGTTAATATATTGAAAGTTTTATCAAATTGCAATCAATGAGGGTTAATGAATTGTTTTTTAAACACACATTTACAAGGGTAACACTTAATATATAGTTTTAATGTAGCCAAGTTTCAATAATATTGGTTTTAACTTTTTTATTTTTGATTAAATTTCTCTATTTTTAATTAAATTTCTCTAATCTTAAAATTATTTTAATTTAAAACTTAAAATTATAAAAACTTAAGTTATCTCACTTGTCAACATCATATTTAATAATTTTAATATTATTTTTATTTATTTATTTAATAACCTAGAATTGTAAAAGCTCATGTGATTTTTTATTAAATATTAATCTTCTTTAATATTTAATAACCTAGAATGTAGAAGGTTATGCAATTTTTTTTCTAACTTAAAATTTAAAAACATTTTTTTTTAAATATTATGTTTTGGGAAATCATTCATATTCAATTTATTGTATTGCAACTACCTAATCATGAAATGTCAAAGAAATGTGTAACGCATAAGAAACCACTTAGGTTAGCTAATGAAGTAGAGAAAACACTTGGCAAATAGTTGAAGAGACATACATTTAAGAATGTGAATTGTCATGCATTTTAGAATTATTGTGATTTTAGAATCTGAGGCATTAAGGACAGCCAAGGACCCATCCCATTGAGGGGGACTGGTAACATTACTACTTTTTCCCTTCCCACATGTTATAATATATATATAATTCTGTATATATTGTCTTGTCTGTTGGATGCATGGAGCAACTCCTATTATTTTTACCGTTTAACTGCTTTTATTTCATGGATCTGTTTTTTGCAACATTTTTTTTAACAATCGATTGCAGATCTAAAGAAGTTAAGCACCCATCTTTGTTGGTAGGGTTGTTTGTCACACATAGCTAAATTGAGCTCTTTTCGTACACTTGTGTTAAGAATTTACACTAAAAATTGGGGACTCCAGTAGAGATTTATTCCTGCGTGACCAATAGCTTCAGCAACTAGGGTTTTTCTTCAATTTTTTTCAGTCTCTTGATGTTTTTTTTTAACTTTTAAGCCCTAAAAAAGTGAAAATTCTAACTTCTCAGTATTTTCGGGTGTTTTCCGCATGTAACAGGTGGTGAGCCCTAGTATTGCACCAAGAATGTTGCAACTCCCAAGTGATGCCCTACTTTACTTTATCAACCTGGGGTTCGTATAAACTTTGAGGTGGCAGTTCTATATACACAGCAGATGTATTATGTTCATGTCATCCACTTTTGCTTCACGAAAGGGTGTTATTTCTTAAATTATGAGAACAACTGGAAAGTAAATTGTTGGAAGGAAATGACAGAAAGGAAACTGAAATAAATTGCTGGAAAGGAATGCCAAGAATGAAACTAATTTAATTTATAGAAAATAGATAGCGGAAAGGAAATTAATTTTAAACCACACTTAACTTGTCCAAATGGCTAAATTCACTCTACCTATCCTATGATCTATCTACCATACTCCTATCCATGCAACTAAACTATCCATGCCTTAATTTTAATTAAAAATAATAAATTTGCAGCTTAGAGGGAAGAAAAAGGGCTAAGAGGGCTAATGGGGGATTTAACACGTGAAATGAGGTTTGGAAGTAGAAAGAGGGGGTTAAACCCTTAGGAAACCTTATTATAATTCAAGAAATGACTTCGGAGCGGGAAGAACTCAAAAATGTGATGGCGGATGTGATGGATAGCAAAATTTCCGAAGTGCGATGTCGCAATCGCAACTTCACAAGTTTAAATGGATGGCAGTAAGGACTTAACAGAATGAACTAAATGTTGTGCAGTGCAAAGTGCAAAGAGTGATGTGGCGGGTCACAAATCACAATATTGCAAGTTTACAAGGATCGTGGTAAGGATTAACAATAATAAACCAAATGGTGCACAATGTGAAGTGCGAAGAGTGACCTGGTGGGTCGCGAATTATAATATCGCAAGTTTACAAGGATAGCGATAAGGATTAACAGGAATAAAACAAAATGTGTGAAGTGTGATTTTTGTTGCGATAAAGGTTGCAGGCAGCGATTTGCGATGTGATAAGTTCTGTGGGATGTGATTTGCAATGTGGTAAGTTTTGTGGGATGCGAATTGAGATGTGGTAAGTTCCATGGGATGCGATGTGCGATGGGGATGACGTGGCAGTGGAAAAAGCTAAGATTTGTGATTTGTGATTTTACAATATCGCAATCGCAAGGAATGGGCGATAAGTGTTAAGGTGAATGTTAAATGTAGTGATTGAAAAGTGCGACATACGGTGGCAGGAGTCTCGAGGAGCAAAGGCGGAGGTTGGGTTTTCGGTGGTTATGTATGGTTTTTCATGTGTTTTTCGTAAACAGAGAAGTTTGGCTGAAGGGCTTAAGGGTGTTAGAAAGAAGGTAATTTCAGCGTTGAGGTGAGAAGTAAAGGAGGGAAATGGAAGCATAAGAGCAGTGCTCAAAAGTGAAGCACACATGCAGATTCATACATGGGAAAAAAACAGAAATGCGGGGTGAAATCATGAAGGAAAGTCTTAGACTTTGTAATACCAATTTTTCCTCGCACTGGAACAGAAAGAAATTTTGGCCTGTGGGAAGGTCTGCCCCTACTCAAACTCTATTGACAGAGATGAGAGGGGGGAGACTTGACCACATTTTTGTATTTTTTCCTCTATTTCACTGTGCATAATCAATTAAAACTACTACAACACAAAAACTAAATAGCAATGAAACTTATCAGAAGCATAACTAACTTAAATGACAGACGAAAAACTAGTTGAATGACAAAAAGGAAAAGATAATAACAGTAGATAAGCTGAGGCACATGGATTGGGCCCTAACCCACGAGCCTAGGCCTCTAAACTTAAATCAATCAAATTAAATCAGACTGCTCATTTCATAAAATAATAATTGCATACATCTCTGAAAGTTTTGATCCCTGAATTAAAAAAAAAAAATCAATAGTTCACATCAATAATTCTGAATGGAATCGAGACTAGGATAGACTAACTCTTCTTAGATCTAGCTCTGCTCTATTTATCATATAGGGAAGCTACCAACAGCTCCCTAGAAATGGTGATTGATTCCACTAGACTCCAAGTAAAGCAAGATTGAGTGCTCTCCTCTTTGAGTTGCTCGGCTGCCTCTGGAATTTGAATTGCTGGAGAGAATCGTTGGGATCCTTCGATTGCCTTTGAGGGTGGACAATCCTCCTATAATTTCTCCTTGTTGTCTCCTCCAAGTATTTGTAATAAAATATTTGTACAAATGCTTAATAAATCATGATTCTCTACACTCAACCTTATATTAGGCACTCAGAGTATGTTAGCCTTAATCACCACCTATATTAGCATCATAAAGCCAAATAATAATAAAAATGCAAGAAAAAAGAGATCTAAGAAAGAAAAAGGGTGGCTATTAACCCCTCCAAATATGTCTCATGATGGGGCTCATCATCACCCCCCTAATGAATGGTTTCTCATCGTCTGAGCAACTGATCCTCCTCCTCCATTTCCTTCAAAGCTTTGGTAGCCCCCCCGATTTCCTGAGGAAAAAGTGTGGGAGTTTCCCCAAGGGGGTAAAATCCATGATTCTTTTATGCATTCTCCCATTCTCTATCTTGTGCATATATGTCCTCTTCATTAGTCAACCCCAGCAACAAAGATGGGTTGAGATTTAGTCCTAACCATCGGATCTTTTTGGCCTGCATGGCCCTCTTGTATAATGGTGCCCTTCCTAATGCACCCCTTAGTCTTTCTGGAGTATGATACTCCTTGTTCTTGAGGCTATGTGGGAGGTTGTTCCATCTCCTCTAGTTGGACATAATGCACTCTTCTTCTATCTTCCTAGAAACATCATCAAAGTGGCCCATCACTTGGTTTTGAGTCTGAAGGTAGCTTTCAACTAGTGCAGGGTCCTTTTCAATCTCTCAATGGTTAAGGATGACTCCTCTTGGGCTGACACTTCTGGTCTGATATATAAGGGTTCTCTATTTCTTCTTCCCATGAACTTCCATATCTCTTTGGCTTTATTGTCCTCATTCACCATCCAAGATGCTAGAGCCATTAACTGCATATCCCCCATTGTAGAATTGGGGTCCCAAATCTCCAAGATTTGTCAGCACAAAGTTATGCATACAAAACTCTGCCATATTTGCCTAATCATCTATGTTGTCTTGCTTGTAGAACTTCATTAATTTCCTACAATATTGGAAAGGGAGTGATTCATGGGAGGCTAGAGTGTTTATTTGAATATAAGCCATTATTCTTTGAGGTACACAGCATATGAGTCAGAGGGGAATCTGTGATGAAGGGCTTCTACGCATAAGTCCTCCATGGTGGCTACTTGCTCCTCTTTTTTCTGCAATTGCTCCTTTAGCACTACATTCTCTACATGCGCCTTCTGCAAATGCTCCTTCAAAAACATTTCTTTGATTCTTTCCTCCCCCCTTGGTGATTCTTCAATGATGATCGGCCTTATGGGAGAAGTTTATGGCTCTATCTGATTCTTTTCAACTCTGGAATACCTAGAGGTCTGCCTTTTTCTTTTTGCACTCAGAGGAGCCATGGTGGCAGTTACCTTTTTGTAGTCAGGGGATGTGATGTTGGGTTGTGATTCTGTGTCTTTCCCACTTTATGCTATCTCAATGACTTATATGGCCATGTCTTCTATTTTTATTTGGCCCTTTGTCTCTCTCTCTCTCTTCTTCTTTTGGTTCTTATTGTTTCTGCTGGTTCTTCCTCCTCTTCTTTCTGGTTCTTATTTATGCTGGTTTTTCCTCTTCTTCTTTATGTTCTTCTTTAAGCGTTGCATGCTTCCGTCGGTCCTCTCCCTCTAAAAATTTTCAATTCACTGGTTTGGATGAGACGACATCTCCTTTTATTATATGACGCATCTAAATTTGGAGTGCCAATATAACATCGCTCAACTCCATTTCTGTCGTAGACAATTGGTTCCTCCTACCTGTTAATTCAGGATGGACTACACATTTTCCTCCCCTCATTCTCCTCTACTCTACTGATTTAAAAAATTTCTTTTGCATGCCCAAGTGGTGTGTACTCCCAGTTTTATTCCAGCTATACCTCACGGTGGTGGCAGAGTTAACTGGCCACCTTTCTTCCCCTTAAACTCTAAGTCTGAAAATTAATTATTTTTTTCTATTATAAATGTGTAGCAAGGGGTGAGAACTTATACCTAGGTTTACCTATTGTTTCCAAGGTAGTTGCAGGAGCTGGAGGTTTGAGACAAGCCTTTTTAGATGTTTCATTCTTCACCATATTCCTGTTCTCTAAGTGAGCAGCTTCCTGAATGAGTTGCTAATATTTGTCTGTTGTTTCTCTCTGTTGTGGATATCGTGTGGGGTGCTTGAGATGCCATGGTGGTATTCTCGTTCTCCTATATTCTATTATTTAGCTTCCCTTATTTTCCTTCTTGGCAGTCCATGAACAACTTTGTTTTTTAGGGAACTTCCTGATTTTTGTAGCAGTTTTTTTGTGTGTTGCTTCTCTTGCTACATTGTGCTAAGGAATGGAGGAGTGTGGTGTATGGAGGTGATGGAGGAAGATGAATATGAATTGATTGAATGATGGGATGGACGAAAATATAGAAGAAGGGAAAATAAAATGAATTCTTCCTTGTGTTTTCCAAAAACTAGTAACAACCTGCAAAACAGCAAACACAGAAAAACACAATGATGTAGATGCATTTTTTTTTTGTTCTTTTTTTTTTATTTTTTTCTTTTTCTTTTTTGAAAGAAACTGGGCTACCCCCCATGGAGGTTTTCAACCCACAAACTTTCCTTGGGTGCCTCAAGAGAGTTTTTCACCCATGGATTTTTATTCTTTTTTCCCTTTTTTTTTTGAGCAAGTGAGTTGCCTCTGTCGAGGTTTTCAACCCACAAGCTTATTCTTTTTTCTTTTCTTTTTTTGTTTTAGTAGGTGTGGTAAACTATGGAGTTCCCCATCACATACACCTATCTTCTTATTGAATTGATGAATTCTTCCCTTGATAGAGGCTTCTTGTAAATTTTAATTCTATGACCATTGACAAGCAAGTGGATCCCTTCCTCATCTATGATACTAATTTGAACTGAGCCATTATCAAAGCATTTCTCCACTATGTAAGTCCCTAACCATATTTTCATCAACTTTCCTTTGAAGTATTTAAACCTTGAATCATACAACAGTGCCCTATATCCTTCTTGGAAGGTATTTTCTTTGATGTTCTTCTCATGCCATACCTTCCTTTGCAGCTGAACTACCTCTGTGTGAAGAAATTCTTGCATTCTGAACTCATCCAATCCATTTAGTTGCATAAACCTCTCTTTTTGGGAATTTTTTATATCTATATCTAATTTAGCTTCCATTCTTAAAGTATTTAATTCAAAATCACCTGAAATTAGAGCTTTCTTACCATAGAATAGTTTATAAGGAGTGAATCCTGTTGTTTTCTTCCAAGTGGTATTGTAGGCCCAAGTAGCTTCTCCCAATATATTTGCCCAATCCTTTCTTCTGTTTCTCACAACCTTGGTGAGGATGCTCTCTAAAGCCCTGTTAGTTACTTCTACTTGGCCATTCACCTAAGGGTGATAGGCAATAGAATTTCTATGCTTAATATTGTGCTTCCTCAAAATACTCTCAATGAGGTGAGAGGTGAACTGTGATCCTTGATCAGTGACTATTTCTCTAGGATATCCAAATTTGTAAAACACATTCTCCCTCAGAAATTCTACTACTTTTTCTTTGGTTTCTACCTTCACTACTTTTGCTTCAGCCCACTTTGTCAAGTAATCAGTGCAGATTATGATATGCTTCTTTTGTCTGGATGGTGAATCGATGGGTCCAACAAAGTCTGTGCCCCACTTTTCAAATGGCTTAAGAGCCACCTAAGGGTGTAAAGGCATTTCATACCTTTGTGTAGGTTTCCCCATCCTTTGGCACTGGTCACACATCCTACTGTATCTTCTGGAATCTTGGTGAAGGGTAGGCCAATAGTAACCCACCTGCAAAACTTTGTAAGTAGTTCTCTTTGCAGTAAAGTGGCCCCCACATGGGTTGTCATGAAATTCATAGAGGATATCAAATAATTCTTCCTCCCTCACACATCTTCTTGGGATTTGATCAAGGCCTAGCTTGAAGAGATTCCCCCCAATCCATGTGAAATGGGCGCTTTTTCTGATGATTCTTCTCCTCTCCCTGAATGAAATATTAGGAGGGAGTCTTCCAGTAACCAATTAGTTGGCTATATCAGTAAAACATTGTGAGAGTGTTGATATGGAAAAGAGTTGTTCATCTGGAAACTAGTCATCCACCATTCCTTCTTCACGTGTAAGGAGAACTAACCTAGACAAAAAATATACAACAACATTTTCCTTTCAAGGTTTATCAACAATAGTCAAATCAAATTGTTGCAAAAGTAAGAACCATCTAATTATTATACCATTAACATCAGGTTTTTTCATTAAATACTTGATGCCTTCATGGTCAGTGTAAACAAAATTCTGATATACAATGACCTAATTCTTGAATTTGTTCCATGCATATACAATGGCCAACATCTCCTTCTCAGTAACAGTATAATTCATCTCGGCTTTGGAAAAATTCTTGTTGATGAAATAAATGGCATAAGGGATTTTGTCTTTTAATTGTCCTAATGTTTCCCCTACGGATTTTTCAAATGCATTAGTGTGGATTTGGAAAGGCAGAGTCCAATTTTGACCTCGGAGGATGGGGGCAGTAGTCAACTACTTCTTAATGAGCTCAA
Organism: Pinus albicaulis; assembly: GCA_034641835.2. NCBI lineage: Eukaryota > Viridiplantae > Streptophyta > Pinopsida > Pinales > Pinaceae > Pinus > Pinus albicaulis. The sequence goes on from MU968489.1 coordinate 130,068, forward strand.
AATCCTTTTGACAAGGACCGGACCAAATAAACTCATAATATTTGGCCAATAACCCAAATAATGGCGAAGCCATCTTGCTAAAATCTTTGATGAACCTTATATAGTAACCAAATAAACCTAAGAAACTCCTAACATCTTTCTGCTTTTGAGGAGAAGATACCCTTTTGATGATAGTGATTTTTTCCAAGTCTGCCTGTATTCCTGCTTGAGATATGGAGTGTCAAGGGCAAGTGAAAGTAGTCTTATCTTGGTCTTTAGGGCTGATTTGAATCTGATTGTACCCACTGAACCCATTTAAGAAGGAAAATAACTTCTTCCCTGCAAGGCCATCTAGGACTTGGTCTATAAAGGGAAAAGGGAAATAGTCTTTCTTGGTGGCTTTGTTAATTTCTCGATAATCAACACAAATTCACCACTTCCAATTCTTCTTTGGGACTAGGACAAGAGGAGATACCCACTCACTATCAGATATAGGATATATGAACCCCGCATCCAATAGTTTCTGTAGCTCTTCTTTGACTATGTCCTTTAGAGTCAGGTTCATCCTCATTTGGGGTTGTCTCACAGGCTTGCACCCTTCTTTGATGTAAATTTGATGTTAGCATACTGAAGGAAGCACCCCTTTCATGTCCTTGTAGTCCCAAGAAAATGCTTCAATATTTTCTTTCAAAATCTGGCATAGCTACTTCTCTTCTTCATTTGAGAGGTTTGGGGTGATTTTCAAAGATCTGGATGGGCCAAAATTGACAGCCTTGGTGGTTTCAGAGGTTTTCTCAACTGATTTCACTTCCATCCAAGGTTGGCTTTTAGACTCTTTGACTAGGGTTTCGAGAGGAGTGTTAGTGGAGTACTGGTTTGAATGGCATGGTTGATGAGTTCATCTTCATCAATCTGCCCCCCTCTACGGATATCATCTATGGTACAAATAGGGGAAGTGTTATATAAATCATCTTCTTCATCCTCCAACCATATAGGGAGATCATGATCAATGGAATGTTGGGCTGGAGGATATAACACTAGCTATTTAGAGAAAGGCCCATTTTTTATAGTCATGTTTCCAGCCAGACAACTAATATAAGCATTTGTGGTTGCTAACCAAGGTCTCCCTAAGATGAGAGGATAACCATTAAACTTGTTTTTTGGCTACGGGACCATGAAATCTGTAGGATACTCCCAAGTGTAAATGGTAACCATAACATCCTCAACAATTCCTTCCAGAGTTACTGTGGACCGATCTGCAAGTTGCAGAACTGTTGTGGTTTTCCTCAAAGTCCCTTGGAGATTGAGTTTCAACATAGTTTCCTTGGTCATGATATTGATGGAAGCCCCTAAATGAATTAGAGTGTTGGGGACGATGACACCATATATATGTACATCAAAAACTAGACTACCAAGGTCCAGGTATTTTGGAAATATCACCTTTCCCAGCATCAGGTCAAATAGTTGTCCTACTACATTGATGGTAGGGGTATCTCCCTTCCTCCTTCCAGGTTTCTTGAAGAACTTTTCTTTTATGATCCTATTGTAGATAGGGACATCCTTAATGGCCTAGAGAAGTGGTATATTTACACACAAATTTTCCAATTCTCCCAGGATTTTAGTCTCCTCTAGGGTGTGTTGACTAGGGTGGATCATGCGCTCGGGAAAAGGAGATTGTTGGATTTGAGTGTTATCTTCTTGCTTTTCCTCCTCAACCTCTATAGGTGGATATGGGGGATGGTTGTCTGGGAGTACTCTTCCTGACCTAGGATTAACCTCCTTTATCTCCACAGCATAAGCTGGATGGGATGTTTCTCCACTGGGAGCCTGTTGTGCCTGTCTATTGTTCGAGTTCGGATTGGGTTGTGCAGGTATAGGTAGCCTAGGTGGAGAAGCATGAGAAAGTTGAGGTTGAGGTTTGGGTGGAGGCATTAGAGCAGGTAGTTGATTTTTTGAGGTCTCCACCCTTGGGATGGATTGTTCCACTGAGGTTGTTGTGGAACATATTGCTGAAATGGTTGGTTTACTATCTGAGAATGATATGAAGGGTTGGAAGGCCAAGTAGGAGGTTTAGACCAGGATGGATGAGTGGGGGTGTACCAAGGTTGCATGGGTGCACTCTAATTGTTGTAATAGTAAGAGTGAGGTGCTCCTTGCATACCTTTTTGATATGGGAAAGGGCCCCGAGGCCTTGTCTAGTTTATGAAACAGAGTTTCTCTAGCATTGTTTCCCCACCTTGATATATAGATTTAAGTCTAGGTAAGGAGGGGCACTTATCTGTGGCGTGATTCTAGCTCTTCTATTCTTCCTAAATGCCCTAGAATGGTTTCAGAAGATAGTTTTGATTGTTTCATAGGGTTGTTGGTAGATATCTCCTCCTGATAACATATTCAAGGTTTCTATCATCTCTTCACTGATCCCTCGAAGAAGTACAAGTTTAAGTGAGTCAGGATCAAGAGTACATTTGTCTCTCTTATAGTTCAGTTGAAACCTCTCTTCATAATCCTCTAGGGATTCATCAGGCCCTATATTCATCCTAGATATATCATCCTTAGTTTCCTTGGACCTACAATAGTCTTTGTACTTGTTGTTGAAGGTATCTTCCATCTGTGCCGAGGTAGTGATGATATCCCTAGGAAAACCCATGAACCAATGCAAGGTTACATCCTTAAGGGTGGATGGGAATAGCTTCAACTTTTGATCATCAAAGGTGTAGTCATAAGTCCTACATACAACAGCAAATTCAAACATGAATGTGTCATGGTCCTCAGAGGTAAGTCCATGGAAGTGTGGAAGAGCTGAGGGGCTAATGTTTTTCATCTTAGTGTTCCCATCTACCTCTATTATGGGAAAGTCTCTCTGGGTCCTAGCCATGGTTAAGATAGGTGAAGCAGGTCCCTCAGTTGAAACAAGATCTTCTTCTTCTTCCCTAATAGGATCCTCAAAATATTCAGAAGGCTCTCCTATAGGGGGTTCAATCTCACTGCCACTGAAGAAGAGTTAAGGGTGGCTAGGAGGTGACGTGGGGTTTTTAGGTAAGGTTTGTCTTTGAGTATTCCTAGTCCTATGAGGCATGAAAATCATATCTTTTTTGTACTTTTTCAATATTTATGAAGTGACATGAAAAGAAATAAAAGTAGAAAAGAATGTTAAAAATAAATAAAAATATCTACTAGACACATCCCCCGCAACGGTGCCAAAAAGTGGTGAGCCTTGGTATTGCACCAAGAATGCTGCAACTCCTAGGGGTTGCCTTACTTTACTTTATCAGCCCAAGGTTCGTAAAAAATTTTAGGTGATGGTGCTATATACACAGCAGATGTATTATGTTCATGTCATCCTCTTCTACTTCATGAAAGGGTGCTATTTCTTAAATTATGAGAACTAGAAAGTAAATTTCTGGAAGGAAAAGACAAAAAGGAAGCTGAACTAAATTGCTGGAAAGGAATTCCAAGAATGAAACTAATTTAATTTTCATAAAACAAATAGTTGAAAGGAAATTAGTTCTAAACCACACTTAACTTGGCCAAATGGCTAAATGCACTCTACCTATCCTATGATCTATCTACCATACTCCTATCCATGCAACTAAACTATCCATGCCTTAATTTTTATTAAAAATAATTAATTTTTAACTTAGAGGGTAGAAAAAGGGCTAATGGGGGGTTTAACACATGAAATGAGGTTTGGAAGCAGAACGAGGGGGTTAAACCCTTAGGAAACCTTATTATAACACAATAAATGGCTTTGGAGTGAGAAGAACTCATAAATGTGATGGCGAAATGCCATGGATAGAAAAAGTTGCGATGTGCGATGTCGCAATCCCAACTTTGAAAGTTTAAATGGATGGCAGTAAGGACTTAACAGAATGAAAAAAATGGTGCGCAGTGCAAAGTGTGAAGAGTGACGTGGCGGGTCGTGAATCACAATATCTCAAGTTTACAAGGTTAGTGGTAAGGATTAACAGGAATAAACTAAATGGTTCGAAGTGTGAAGTGTGAAGAGTGACGTGGTGGGTCACAAATCGCAATATCGCAAGTTTACAAGGATAGTGGTAAGGATTAACGAGAATAAACTAAAATGTGTGAAGCGCAATTTGTGCTGCGGTAAAGGTTGTGGGCAGAAATTTGCGGTGTGATAAGTTCTGCGGGATGCGATTTGTGATGTGCTAAGTTCTATAGGATGCGATATGCGATATGGTAAGTTCCGTAGGATGTGATTTGCGATGGGGATGATGTGGCAATGGAAAAAGCTAAGGGTTGCGATTTGTGATTTCACAATCACAAAAAATGAGCGATGAGTGCTAACGGTAGAAGGTAACCAGTGCCAAGTGCGATTTGCAATTTCACAATATCACAATCGCAAGGAATGGGTGATAAGTGTTAAGGTAAACGTTAAATTTTGCGATTGCGAAGTGCGACATATGGTGGCAGGAGTCTTGAAAGGACGAGGTTGGGTTTTCGGTGGTTTTGTATGGTTTTTCACGTGTTTTTCGTAAAAACAGAGAAGTAAGGCTGAAGGGCTTAAGGGTGTTCGAAAGAAGGTAAGTGCAGCAACAAGGTGAGAAGAAAAGGAGGGAAATAAAAGCGTAAGAGCAATGCTCAGAAGTGAATCACACCTCCAGATTCTTGCACGGGAAACAGACAGAAATGTGGGGTGAAATCGTGAAGGAAAGGCTTGGACTTGATAATACCAATTTTTCCCCGAACTCGAAGAGAAAGAAATTTTGGCCCATGGGAAGGTCTGCCCCTACTCAAAATCTATTGACAGAGATGAGAGGGGGGAGACTTGACCACAGTTTTGGATTTTTTCCTCTATTTCACTATGCATAAGCAATTAAAACTACAGCAACATAAGAACTAAATATAAATGAAACTTATCAGAAGCAGATCTAACTTAAATGACAGAAAGGAAAAGATAATAATAGCAGATAAGTTGAGGCACATGGATTGGGCCCTAACCCATGAGCCTAGCCCTCTGAACTTAAATCAATCAAATGAAATCAGTCTGCTCATTTCATAAAAGAATAAATGCATACATATCTGAAAGTTTCGATCCCTGAATTTTAAAATAAAAATAAAAAATAGTTCACATCAATAATTCTGAATGGAATCGAGACTAGGATAGACTAACTCTTCCTAGATCTAGCTCTACTCTATTTATCATATAGGGAAGCTACCAACAACTCCCTAGAAAATGGTGATTGAGTCCACTGAACTCCAAGTAAAGAAAGATTGAGTGCTCTCCTCTTTGAGTTACTCGGTTGCCTCTGGAATTTGAATTGTTGGGATCCTTTGGCTACCTTTGAGGGTGGAAAATCCTCCTACAATTTCTCCTTTTTGTCTCCTTCAAGTCTTTGTGATAAAATCTTTATAAAAATTCTGAATAAATCATGATTCCTTGCACTCAACCTTATACTAGGCACTCAGAGTATGTTAGCCTTAACCACCACCTTACTAGCATCGTAAACCCAAATAATAATAAAAATGCAAGAAAAAGAGATATAAGAAGGAAAAAATGTGGCTATTAACCCCTCCAAATATGTCTCATGATGGAGCTCTTCAATAGGCATCATTCGCACCAGAGACGACAACTTTTCCGCAAGCTGCCACTCGAGGATCTAAGAACTGGAACTTGTACTTTTTGGCCCAGAAAATGTGATTTATGCCTGAACTTGCACCTGTTAGCCCAAAAGCTATGATTTCCATAGCGTACAGGTTATTACCTACGAGCTACAACTTTTATCTGATTTTTTTCTGAGACAATCAAGGCTTGCTGCAAGCACCGTTTTGGGTTGTCTGACCTCCGTCTCATCCCGTCTTAGGCCTGGATATGCTCAATTTGTCTTCTTGAAGTAGAAATAAACCCCTTAGGATTTAAGTACACTTCCACCTTTATAGGAGGGGTTTAGCTGACATTAGGGAATTTTGAGGTCTAAAATGGGCCTCCTAAGGAAATTATGAAATAATAGTGGAAATAATAAAATAATATTATATTACATCAAATTTTGGAGTAAAAAAAGAAAAAAATACTTTTTCAACTCGTATTTTCAGTTTATCTCCCTATGGGTTTACTCAAATTTCGAGTGGGAATACTCCTTGGATGCATAATTTGGTTCCTCATCCAAGGAGTACCCATGTTGCATACTTTTGATGGACCCTGCTACACGAAAAATGATAAATACATGAAAAATGTGATTGCAATCACGTTTTTTCATGTATTTCTCATTTTTTCATGTAACAAGGTCCATCAAAAGTATGCAACATGGGTACTCCATGGATGAGGAATCAAATTTTGCATCCAACAAGTACTCTCGCTCGAAATTTGAGTAAAACGTTAGGGAGATAAGTTGAAAATATAAGTTTAAAAAGTAGTATTGTTATTTTATTATTTTTTAATATTTTTATTTTTTACCCCAAAAATGGTGAATCATCCCCCATTGTTTACATCATCATATTGAATCATATCAGTTCTTATAAATTTTATTTTGGTTGTATGTTTTTCTTAGGAGGCCCATTTTAGACTTCAAAAGTTCTCTAATGGTAGGTAGTCTGAGATTTGTAGTGCTTCCAACCATTGTTTCAGGGTCTGATCTATCTTTCTTTCAGGTCCCTTCTGATCGGTTATTATTCCATTCAAAACCCCCTATTGATTTTTTTTTGTCTTTCCCTTAGGGTTCCCTTGTTTCCCCTAGGGTTTTAACCTTTCGCCTCCCATTTTGCATTTGTTTTCCCCTCCAGTTTCTTGTTTTTTTTCTGCGTCATTTCCAGGAGATATGAGTCATTAGATCCTATCCCTTAGACCTTTGATATTTTTTCCATCTTGTGTGTTTTGAGTCAACTTCACCTGCCTTTTAGACTAGTTGTTTAGGAAGCCTTCTTTTGGGTTGGATATATGCATGTGTAGATGTTTATTTTACTGTCGTTTCAGTTTTATTTACAGTACTTTAGCATTTTTTATTTTTATTTATACAACCGTCTAGGCTTAATTCAAATTAAAACATGGCTTGCACACACACACACACACACACCTAAAGTGAAGAGTGCTTGGTTTACACCGCCAAGCCAAGACATAAACATCGTAATTAATTAATCTGCCTCACTAAGCCTTTGTTTATCACTCTTCAACCTTTTTATGACATTTATGACTTTCCATCATAGTGCCCCCAAGGCATTTATCTCAGAGACTCCAAGGCCTTCACCATCATTTTCTGTTAGGAATACTTACTCCACTACGTAGGGTCCAAGTTATTCCTCCATCGTGTTCCCATACCGACTTTGATTCTAGTTCATTGGGTTCTTCTTCTGATTTCGAGCCTGGTTCCCCTCACCCTCATAACATCATCATGTTAGGTGCTTATGCATGTGCAGGTCCTCAAGATGGTGGTGGCCCCAACCATAATGTTGGAGCTGCTACTGGAACCGTTCCGGCTACTAATTTGCTACCTTTTATGGTAGGTTTAAGCCTTCCCGATTTCAACTAGTTAATCAAAGACCCTATACTCCACAATCCAGGTTGGCCTGCTATGCCAACTAAGATTCCTTCATACATCCCTAAGTTTGAAGGAAACACTAGAGAGGACCCTAATAATCACGTTCACTCCTTTCACATGTGGTGTTCATCTAATTCCATTACCGATGACTCCATTCGCCTTCGATTGTTCCATCGTACACTCACTGGAGAAGTTGCAAAGTAGTATGTTTTGAAGAGGTAAATCCCCTCTGCGGACAGAGGCGATCCCACCAGCCTAGATCGGGTCTAGCAACAATCAAGTCACACAATGACATTGGTTCCTAGTTGCAAAAAAGACAAAGATCACGACGAGTAGCCTACCTCAAATCCCACGCAGTTGTCATTGAATAAAATATGATGTTTCCTGTCCCTCACTTGATAGATCACAATCCTTCCATTTGACACATCCGAACACCTGTACACATGTAGGGAAAAAATGACATACAACGTAAAATCTAAAGCATGTAACCATATATCAGTCAAAGAGGATATAATTCATTTCATTACATAAGGAAATGAACACATGAATGGAACCATAATCAGAGTCACTTATATTATAACTAACAAAGGAAATATTACAACCAAATGCTCTGACACTATGATCTTCCTTCAGTGGGGCTGACAGCAAAGCGCGTCTCAACAAAGCCTGTCGGGATTCTGGACGAAGCTCTCTCTCTTTGGCTTGGCTCTCAATAGCTACCTGGCTATAGTTTCCTTCCTACAAGTTCAACTAGAACATGTTCAAACCTTCAGCCATTCGGCTCTAACCTGTTCAACTAGCACATCAATGGAAGATGGCTATATTTATAGAGGAGAGGAGGAGGTTGGGATCCCTACAATAGTGGAATGGAGGCTTTATCCCTTGGGAGGTTTCCCCATAAGGTGTAAACAAGAGGCCAAAGGAGGAAGGACGTGGTTTTTCAGTCGAACTACTCCTTATGACTCATCCACGAAGTTTTTGTGATCGAAACTTCCCCTCTTTTTAAAAAAAAAATTCAATAAGAAGATTGGCACGGGTGCTTAACTGGGATAGAACGCCAACTGGCGTAGGCTCAGTGTTAATTTTCCTCATTGGCACAAGGGCATAACGGGCTACTAGCACCAAGGCAAAAACAGGTGCTTGTTGTGGTCTGCTCAGGAAATGGTCAACAAAAGGAATGTTGTCCTCATGGCAATGGATGAAATGATGGTATTTTCAAGGCATGACACTACTTATTGGTCATAGAAAAATACCCTCCAATGGGTGAGATGGGGATTGTAGGGACAGTGACAAATTACTGTGTAACAGATGCCCCCTAAAGCATGAGGTTCGAGAGAGAGGGAGGGGTGAAATGATTTATGAGAATGCGCCCAACTGAAAATACTGCCATTGGAAGACCTACACATACAAGTACAACTGATATATCTGATACATGATATGTGGTATGGGTGCAACCATCCATAATAGAGTGTAGAATAACCGGGATCCAAGGTATGGACGCAGCCATCCATTAAAAAAGGATCAACAAGTAGATTCAGGTATGGTCGCAGCCATCCAGTCAAATGATTCATGTAACTAATAATGATAATCCACAAAGAATCTGCAGCCTGGATTTCATCAGATAAAATCCAGGGTCTTGCGATCCATCTCGACCTGAACAGAGTACAAGTCCAAGCATGTGAATAAGTGAGCTGAAATCAAACATGCAAGAACATCGTCTGATTATCGGCCAATAATGAAAGTCATTAACAGACGCGAGAGGAACCACCAATAATGAGGATGGCCCTCAAGGTACTATAGGTAAAATCCACAAATTTTGAACAGTGAGCTAGCATCGAACACCCACAGAATCATCTGATCGAAGTTCAATAATGAAAACCTTGCATCAAATGCGAAGAACCTGCCATTGAGGCATGTCGGCTCCAAGGTACCTGAAGGGAGTCTCTAGATCATCTTCTTGGATAATGAGATGAATTCGAAAGGAAGTGACCTTGATCGAAGGTGGGCCATAGTATTTCCCACATCATCAACGTGACACAGAGGAACATGATGTTTGCGAATCAAGATTAGTAGAGAATTAGAGGGTGGTTGAAAACTGCAGCGGCTAATTTCTCTTGAACATATCGGCAACACAGCACTGGATTTGGCAGTATTTGACATCAAAGGATATGAGGTCATGATGACTTGGCAAAGAGTAGATGAGTGGTCAAAATATATTACCCAAACCCATGGAGGCAAGCAGAGAACGAGATGAGATGTCCCAAACCCGACATGAATACAAACAAGTGCCATATTCAAGAGTGACATACTACCGACATGACGATGATACTAGTTCCATTTTCCCTCACCATTTCTAGCGAGTACCTCTTTATTTTTACACAAGCTTGAAGAGGATACCATATGATTGTCATATAAGTTTTTCCTTCGGACAAATCCAACCTAGTACATTTTACGAGCCCTAGGGAGGAGGAACTCGGTAACGTCATGATGACAATTTCCAATGTCATTTGGTTTTAACGAGTTTGAAAAAGGAAGAAATCGGCATATTTTAATGTTTAGAGAGTTTGAAAAGAAGGCAGAAAAGAAAACTCCAATATTCCCTTTTCGTAGATAGTCTCACAGATCCGAAAAGGTAGAAAACTATGTCTAAGAGAACCTCCTAGTCGCGATAGGCTAGGGTATTCCTTTTTCGTAAATAATCTATCCCAGCCTAAAAAATGGGTAAAATTATACTGGGTAGATATCGTTTCGCATCCAATTTAACGAGATCAAAACAACAAGCAACTCGACAATATTTTCATTTTTAGAGAGTCAGAAAAGAGCTAAAAGGTGACTCCTCCTGGAGGAATGAGTGGTATAAAGTCTAGCTATTGGTTCCGGTAATGGTGGAACTGCTCAGAAAAAATAAAGGTCAAGAGGTTGGCTAACAATACCACTCATTGCAGAGGTTCCTCGGGAATGGGTAAAACAATCAAGTGAAGGCATATGATCGGCGAAGCAGATAGTGACGATGGAGTGAGAAAACCAAGGCTCATCTGGCAAAAACAGGCTGATAAAATGGCAATCACAAGAGGTAAAATAGGAATGGTTTCATTTTTACACAAGCTTGAAATCAAGAAAATTTTCTTGAAGTTGGTTTCATTTTTACACAAGCTTGAAACAAAGATAAACTATGCTTAAAACCGGTTTCATTTTTACACAAGCTTGAAATAGAAAAAAACTATGCTTGAAAAATTAAGCATTCCCCCAGCATGGTGACTCAATTCGAGGTACATGCCCCCCAAGCTTCAATCCATATGAAAGGAAAATGGAGTGAAGTTTCAAGTTACGAGATCAAGAGAAAGAATCGACTGGGATTTTACGAGAATTTATCAAAGACTCGAATTGAACAAGAAAGTGTTTCATTGTTTTAACGAGGTTGGCACATTAAAAGAACTATCCTCAAGAGAGCTTGTTTCATTTTTGAAGGAGCTTGACACAAGAAAACGAACTCTGCTCCGAAAACCTTGTTTCATTTTTTAAGGAGCTTGACACAAGAAAACGAACTCTACTCCAACAACATTTTTTCATTTTTTAAGGAGCTTGACACAAGAAAACGAACTCTGCTCCGACGACCTTTCATCATGATCAATAAGAAGTCATGGATTCCAAGAGTTGCCCGTCTGATGGAAGGAAAACATCTTGGAAGTCTGGACCCAATTCCCCCAGTACACGATGTACAACAGCACTATCACTAAATATGGGCACAGGATAGTTAGCCACATAATTGACATGCAGTAGAGATGACACAACCGGCGGATAAAGATCCGGCAGGGATGACAGTGGACTAGCTGCCATATTAGGACCAAAGAACGCTAGCTAATCGATGGTCACGATCCGAACTTGGTGCGGAAAACACATCACATGAAAGAGGGAGGAGACAAGCGCTCCCATGGCATAAGTATAATCGTAGCCCAAGAGAAAATTAAATTCCAAGGGGCCAGGAACAACCATCATGTCCATATGGACAGTTTTCCCTCCCAAAGTAACAGGCAACTTCGGAAGGATCCCTGACGGTTGACTAGTTCCTCTGTTAAACGCCAACAGATTCTGCATAACAGGCACAAGCGGTGGTGCACCAAAAGCTTGCCAAGTAGTTGAGGATAAAATACTAACAGACACACCTTCGTCTATAATAGTGTTGGGTACGACCAGATCAAAGGTTTGTACTGTGATATCGGAAGGCACATAAGACGGAAGGTGGTATCCTGCAAATCAACTCCAATCGAAGGAAGTGATAAAACTACTTGGAGGGGCTACCATTGAACCGAGATGGTCTTCCCCTGGTGTTACGGTAGAAGAAGTAGCATCCTCCATGACCTCCATCATGGATTCGGGAGGGGTATCCTCCAGGACCTCTATCACGGTAGGCGAAGGAGCAGCTTCTTGAGGTATGGGGACAAGAGAATCTTTCTCCAAATCCGAGGAATCTGAAGAAACAGGAAGATCATGAGGGTCATGAGATCCACTCTCAACGAAAAGACCTGGTGCACCGTAGACGGGGCCAGCTCAACCGGCCCCACAACCAATGGTTGGTCAGGGATGGATTCATGATGGTGAATTTCTAGGGGAGCGGGATCGACCATGGATGACTCTTGACTAATTGATGGATCAACTGTTGAAGGACTCAAAGAAAGTTGTTTGTAACCAGCCGGAAGGCATGGTGCAGAAACAGTCGAGTTGTCCAAAACTCTCTTGGCTTCATCCATATATGGACAAAGGTGAATGTCATGGTGCCCTTCACACAACTTACAGGGATTGGAAAGCTTACCTTGCTTCTTAAGAGCTTTACTAGCACTAGCTGAAGACGTGCCCCCAACTTGACTCCCGGAAGCCAAAGGCAATGGCAGACGACCGTTGGACCATACTTCAAGTACGTTGGGAATTCCAGGGCAATCTCGAAGAAGATGGTTTCCCTGGCACAACATGCAAGGGAACTTAACTTTCCACAGAGGGTTGGAAGGTTCATTGAGATCAGATGTTTTAGAAATAGTAGCTGCAACCTTAGCCTCTCGCTTATCTAACTTCTTCTTCTTTGTCTTCTTCTTCTTCTTCTTCTTAGCCACCTGGGTACTAGAATCCAAACTTTCACCAGGTGAAGTAGAAGAGGAGGACGCAGAAACAGGCGAAGAAGGGGAGAGGTCCACCTTGGAATCAACATGGCATTGTTCATGTTGGAGGAACTGGTTGAATAGTAGCCGAGACATTCGGGACCACAGAGATTGAAAACAACCAAATAGGTAACCCAACAGTTAACCCAAGAAGGGACAACGTTGCCATATAAGGAGAACCAACATTTCCAAAAGCAGGAAAAGGACCAGGATTCCCATCGGAGGGGATTCCTTGGTTGGTGAAATCCGGAAAAGTTGCCATCAGAAACGACCTAAAACAACACCCTAAGGAAACTAACTTTAACCAGGAATATTTTGTGGGCAGTTAATTTTTAAAACATTGAAAAAAAACTCTACCGTTTCATATTTTAAGAGTTAAGAAAGGATTAAAATATGACTCTATCTCTTTCAGTTTGGAAACAAGCGTGAAATGACAAGCGCTTAACGATATTTTCAAATTTAGGGATTCAGTAAAGATCAAACTGACTGCTCAGGTAATCTAGTTAAGAGGTGTACCAAGTTTTCATGAACTGCAATATACACCTTGGTGATCAAATGAAAGAGAAATGTCCAAGGACTTTCCGTACATGCAGGTAGTCTCCCCGAATGTTGTGTTCAGTGTATCACGGTTACAAGGCGGCAGACTCGGCTTCATATAGATAACAGGATTGCAACCTAGTGGGGTCTCCCATTATATACTCGATGGTACGAGGAGCACAAGTCCATACTAGCGCTGTCTAAAGCCAGATGGTGATCGCCAGCTACTAGGTTTTAAGACGCCGTAACACGTCTCTAGCCTAGACCACTAAAATGTGAGCGTTAAGTTTCAATGCTTCCTTAGGTTGATTGGATAAATTTTAAAGTTGATCTTCAATTATGTCTCAGTTTCAAGGCCCTACCGCATGACATCTGACAATCTCCTATATGCAGCTATATGACGAAAGAAATCTTTCAATTCGATGAATGCTATCTAGTTAAGGGAAGAGAATCAAACAATGATGCAACAAACAACAACACTGCAAACGAAATTTTTCCAAACTAGATGACTTTCATTATCCAAAAGTAATCTGAAACGTTCAATGATGCAAATTATGCAATGTAATCTATGAAAAATCCTCTTTTTTGAAAATTATGCAATCGTAATCTATGCACAATTTAATTTTTCCGAAAGAATAAGAATGCACTCAATGCATTTTTCGATGAAATGATAATCCACTTAGTGCATGCTTTTAATGAAAGAGAATGCATTCGATGTGATTTTTAGCTTTCAATCATTAAACAATGTAATCTAAGTTCAATGATAAATCTCAAAAAATACTCTTCAATGCAATCTGATCTAATACATTTTAACAAAAAGAAAACTCTAAGATGAAAACTAAATAAATGCAAATCTTCTTAATGAAGGATGAATGCAAAAGAGATGTAAGCAAACACTAAGAATGCATTCGTTGTTTTAAACACTTTATAATGAAATTCCTCAAAAGGCTACAAGACATATGAGGTCAAGCACAAAAAGGAGTTCCAAAGCATGAGCTCAAAACAAGGCATTCATTCCCTTTTACATCAAGCAATCAAAGAAAGAAGACTTTCAGCTGAACAATGAGCAATGTAATCTATGCTCATACAGAGAAAAGACCAGAAGGGAAAGACACACTGGTGAAGGATTTAGGGAAAAAAACTCAATTTTCACACACCCTGAAATTGGCACGACTTTTGTGGGTGAAACTAGAGCCAACTGGCGCGACTTGCTCACTAAAAACTAGCGCCAATGCAATTGGCCCGGGTTGCTAACTGACAACAAGTGCCAATGCCTGAAAAGGGAAAAAAAAGAATTTCTCCCAACCAAGACCAGGCTCACCACATCAAGCAAAATATAAAAATAACCCAGAAGCAAAATTATTGACCAAAAAAACTCCCGAACAAGGGAAAACCCTAGCACCTACAGGAAATGGCGCAACTGTCTGGTTGTAATCAGCTCCAGACAAGGGATGGTGTAGGTGATGAACTAGCAACTTGCACCAATGGGCGCGACTTCCAGGGTGGAAACCGCGCCAATCAATCCAACCATGAAAAGATGAAAATTTCGGAAAACCAGAGGTCAGATCTGATCCTCTGGGGATGAACAGGGGTCTAAGACCAAGGAGGGTGAACCATAAGAGAAAATAAGTCAATCAAAATCCAAAAACAACCAAAAGAGGAAGGAATAACTCCAACTGACTCCCTAGTGGAGTCGCCAGTTTGTTGAAGAGGTAAATCCCCTCTGCGGACAGAGGCGATCCCACTAGCCCAGATTGGGTCTAGCAAAAATCAAGTCACGCAATGACGTTGGTTCCTAGTTACAAAAAAGACAAAGATCACGACGAGTAGCCTACCTTAAATCCCACGCAGTTGTCGTTGAAGAAAAGATGATGTTTCCCATCCCTCGCTTGACAGATCATAATTCTTCCGTTAGACACGTCCGAACACCTGTACACATGCAGGGAAACAACGACATACAACGTAAAATATAAATCATGTAACCATATATTAGTTAGAGAGGATATAATTCATTGCATTACATAAGGAAATGAACACATGAATGGAACCATAATCAGAGTCTCTTATATTATAAATAACAAAGGAAATATTACAACCAAATGCTCTGACGCTATGATCTTCCTTAGGCAGGGCTGACAGTGGAGCGTGTCTCAACAAAGCCTGTCGGGAATCTGGACGAAGCTCTCTCTCTTCGGCTTGGCTCTCAATAGCTACCTGGTTATATTTTCCTTCCTACAAGTTCAGCTAGAACATGTTCAAACCTTCATCCATTCGATTCTAACCTGTTCAACTAGCACATCAATGGAAGAGGGCTATATTTATAGAGGAGAGGAGGAGGTTGGGATCCCTACAATAGTGGAAGGGAGGCCTTATCCCTTGGGATATTTCCCCATAAGGTGGAAACAAGACGCCAAAGGAGGAAGGCCGTGGTTGTTCAGTAGAATTACTCCCTATGACTCATCCACGAAGTTGTTGTGATCGAAAATTTGCCTCTTTTTTTTTTAAAAATCCATAAGTAGATTGGCACGGGTGCTTAACTGGGACAGAGTGCCAATTTGCGTGGGCTCATTGTTAATTTTCCTCATTGGCGTGAGGGCATAACGGGCTACCAGCGCCAAGGCAAAAACAGGTGTTTTTTGTGGTCTGCTTAGGAAATGGTCAACAGAAGGAATGTTGTCCTCATGTGATCTAGGTGGATATCGATGGCCACCCACCTATCCCATTTGGACCAGCACCATCAATTCTTGTAGCTTTTCACATTCAGCACAACTTACTATTTTTAGCAGTTTTTCGGGTCCTGAACTTCTGGAGCCGTGTTGAGGCCCTAAACGACCTTTTTTGGGAAAACAGGGAGCAACATGGGTACATGGACCGATTTTTCTCGTTCAAAAGTTGTAATCATCGGATAGATATTTCTAACAAGCTATTGAGCGCGTCAAACGGAGATCGGATGCCAAAGTTATTGTTGAGCCTTAGAATTGCCTTCTCTTTTACAAACCTTCACTTCATTTCATCGTTATTTTATCACTTCATAAGCCTAAAATAAATGAAGAATGATTAGGATTTCTTAAAGGTTACATGCAATTGATTAACATATTGTATTTTCATGATTTTTTCTATTTTAACAATTTTCTGCAAAATAGCTACGAGAATACGAACATTCGTAGGCGGCCGCCTTGATAGTAGTGATCCCAAATTCCGTAGGCTGTTTTACGGTTGAGTAGGTTACGAGGTGTCGTCTCAAGAAGAAAAGCGCATATGGACATATTCCACGTCATGTCTACATGGTTGATTATCACCATGGGAAGAAACGAATTCGTGTGTGTGGATATGCAACGTGGAAACCAAAAATCAAGAGGTAGAGTTCTCACCAAGGACACGGACTCTACGGTACATGCGGCAAAAGTACGCGACCTTCAATAAGAGTTTTAATTCGAATAGGAATGGGAAAGACGATGATACGCATTATCTCAGGATTACATTTATGTAATTTCATTATAAATATGACTTGGGAGACAGCTTAATGATTAGATCTTAGTTAGTTTTGTTGCCACGGAACGCGTGAATACTCTTGTTCTTCGATCATTATCTTCTTTAATGAAAGAAACATCATCTCTATGAACGTCTTGAGTCAATTTTGAGTTGGTGCATGTTTGGTGGTGGGAGGGGGCCCTACCTCTGTGCGGCCTATGTTTTTATAATTTAGATAAGTATTTTATCTACTGTTTTCACGGTTAGATGCGTATTTACTTTCGATTATTACATTTTTATGTTTCAGTTGCATTGATTGTCTTCAACCAGAATTGTTCTAATAAACTTTTTTCAACATATTATTCATGATGAACAAGATGGTACATGTAATTTCTTAAGAGTAATAGCATGTAATTTCAATAGAATACTGGGAGGTAAGAATGCATATGGTTCGGCTTTGTCCTTTCTTTTCCAAGTATGATAATGGCTCTTTAGTTTGATATTGTTCATTGTAGATTAATAGCATCTTAGTTTGGTTTTAACTCATTGCTTTAACACTTGATTTAGTACATTGTCCATTGTAGCTTACTTTGTCTTAGTTGATAAATTCAATCTCACAAGGCTTAATTATTTACAAAACTTCTTTTGTTCAGAAATTCATACTCATACACAATTATCTGGACAAAAGATAGTATTATTATAAGTGCGGAGTATTTTGTAGCTTCTTTATCATTTTCACAAACAAGCCTCTTTCTCAAGAGACTATTTTTGAAAGAAAATCTATAACTTTTGAGAAAGGTTTAATGGTGTTAAATTGAGTTGCAAAAGCAGTAGAAACTAGTTTAGAGTAGAAACTTTTACCTTGTTGCAATATTCTTTTCCACATATTTTCGATAAATCTTTATTCATGGATAAAGAAGTTGTATATTGTAAGTTATACGTTTGATTAGTGATTTAGGAGAAACTTCATTTACACTTAGCTTGTTTATTTCTCGGGTTCATTTCCAGTTTCATGTTGTGAGAGTTTACAATGGAGTCATTATCAAGCTTTGTATTTGTTGGTTGCTAGTCATAGTTAGACTTGTTTTGTTTCAGCATTTGCATTTGTTTACCATCATAGTTTAGGCTTCACTTTCTGTTTTGACCAATAGTTTCCCTTCATTTAGCACTTAGTTCTTTTCCTTTTCAAAATAAAACCATAAAACCAAAAACATCGAG
Source organism: Pinus albicaulis (assembly GCA_034641835.2). Lineage (NCBI taxonomy): Eukaryota > Viridiplantae > Streptophyta > Pinopsida > Pinales > Pinaceae > Pinus > Pinus albicaulis. The sequence goes on from MU968489.1 coordinate 147,916, forward strand.
AAAACACTAAACACAACGAAGTAGGAAGAGAGTTACTTAGGCACATATGGTGCACCACCTTATTGATTCTTGACACAAGTTTGACAATTAATGAACTCAATTTGCAGGAACTGGGTTGAGCACAAACTTCGTGCTGGCGTCGTTGCGAGAAGTGTAACTAGGTATCACGATTTCCTACATCTATAAAAAAAAAAAAAAAAAAAAAAACACACTTCAATCACCTACCACACCCACTATATCATGTGGTGCGAGTAAAGAGCCACACATCCACATCCTTCCAGATTCATATTTGCGAGGTAGAAGAAGAGGTGACAAAGGAGGTTGAAGAAATGGATGGAGATGATGACAATGAGAGATCCTTTTGGATTTCCTATTCAAAAGCTGATATCAACATTCAAATAGAAGAACATCCATCCATCTGTACTTCCTAATTTCAAGGTATGAGATCGGAAGACAGGAAACTTTTCTTTTTGAATTTGAAATAATTTGTAGATCTTGTAGCTATTCATTGCACATTCAAAAATTGAATTTGTTTAAAACCCAACATTGAAGGATAGAGCTCTTAGATGGTTCATGACTTTAGGAACAAATTCTGTAAGGACATGGGATGATATGAAAAGAGTATTTTTGGAAAAATATAAAGGTTATTGTATGCACCATGACTGCCCAAAATGAAGTCTTTAAGATGAACCAAAAAGAGGATGAAAGCCTAGAAGATTTAGTGGAGAGAGATTTACTTATAATATCAAAAGATCTAAATTATAATTTAGGATCGGATACTGATAAAAAACTCTCCTACTAAATGCTATAAGGGATGAATGGATTGATCTTCTTAGTATTGTGGAAAAGAGATGTCTATCGATTGTCATTTCAAGAAATTTGTGAACTATGCAAGAACATATCCAAGAGGAAAAGCAAATTTTAATAAGGTCCCCTCAAGATCCATTTGTGGCAAAAGTAAGTAAGTCGGCATCAATATTGGTAATTCAAGCTGAGATCTAACAATTTGCTAAGCAATCTTGACCATTTAAATGAACAAACTAACATGCTAAGAATGCAAAACAAACGCCAGAAAAGTTGCTTCATTTATATTTTTGCCTAAATGTAGAAAGAAACATGTTTTGCATGAATGTATAATCATTAAAATGTGTAAAATTTGTGCGGGATCATACTACGGGTGCCCATCATTACCGGGGTTGAAGGAAATTTACCGAAGGATAATGGAGCAAATCAAACACGAGAGCAACTTTCTTATGTAGCTCCAGAGGACTATAGCAGCCTCATCAACCCAATATGATCGTATCCTTATGCACGGAGTTTCAAGGTTATGCCTGACAATCTCGGAAGTAATTGGAAAACACCCTTGCCTTGGCAATCTTGGCCATCTCGATCAGCCTCGAAACCAACTTTGGAAACCTTGGCCATCTCAATTCCAACCTCCAAAACCAATCTTGGCAACAAAGTTGGCAAAGGCCCTATCGATACCATATCCTCAATCTTTTCCTCTCTATCCTCGATACCATGATCGATGTTATCCATGCCATTTGTCTCCACCGCGACATCAAAATCACCCTCATTGACCTCGATTCAACCTTTTCCATTACCATCCACACAAACACCCCAAAGATTCCCCACTCCACTACCTCCTGACCATTTCATATCCCCAACAATAAAACACCTCAATCAACTTACAAATGCGAGGTATTGCAAAATGATTCACCCATTTTGTCATTGAAGAACAACAACCGACGAGAAGAAGACTCGAGATAAGGTCCAAGAATCGAAAAGGATGTCTATTGATAAAGAGGAGATATTGGAACTAGAGATTGAAAAGTCTCATGCATGCCTATCACTAGATTCTATGAATGAAGATCATATCTCGAAGACTTGCATTTCATGATAGAGGAAAGACGAGGAAGACGAATTACATTGAATCTTGGTTCGGTGCGATCCATTGGATTCCAATGCTCGGTGTCAATATCTTTGGACATCATCTAAATCAAGACGGTTGGCATACGTATACGAGTACATATCAAGAGTGTCTTTCAAACACATATGAGTTTATCTATCATCTTGTTACGGACATGGTTCCATTGGAAGTACTCATAACGACAAGATTTTCTTTTTGGTAGAGTAGGACATAAAAAAAAAAGAAAAAAAAAAGGAAAAAAGAAAAAAAGAGTAAAGAGAAAAAATAAGTCTGACAGCGAAAACGAGCTTGCGCGCAATTTGGACATGATCTTTGTTTGAAAACAGGGCAAGCGGCGGGCAAAGTTCACAATAAGTTCTACAATTTCATGATGGTTTCGATCTTTCATGGTTCTTAGTCATTCTTGGTTCTATGCTCGAGTTGGATGATGTGGAATTCCTTAGGTCCACCTTCCAACGGATCTTGTCCCATCGACCTCAACACTTTATGCGGGATCAAGATTAGAGATTATTTGAAGTGCCAGCAGGGCTTGCATTCATCGATAGCGAAGCCTCTCGTTGACTCTTGATGGGAATACGACAATGTCTCTTGATTGTCGAAATCTTGCGGCGACTCGACTTCGACACATTCATTCGTCCTGTCGAAAGTACTTGAGGTACATAGCCTCATTTACATTATCGGTGAGTTGTCTCGCATTGGTTAAAGATTTTCATTATTGATCGGTAATCCAATGATTTCTTCCCATGCTCGACTTCGACACGTTTTATTCGCATGATAAGAATTGTACCATGAATGTTGGCTTTGATGAAGACTAATGGTTTTATGAAATCAGCAACAACTTGCGGCGATTGCATTTTATTAGTTTCTTGCCTTGTATGTTCATATTTTAGTCGATTCAATAACGGTGCGGAAAGTGGCGATTCTGCATTGTGCGCATGTGACACATTCTTGTTTTGCGACTTTTTCCGAAGGCGAGTTTTGGAGCACGGGCACGAGATGGGTGCGAGAAATAAAAAATTCGAGCTTCAGGTTTTTCTCGGAATATGATAAATTGAGTATAACGCGGACAGAATTTGGAAAAAAAAAAATTTTCAAGGAGCATTTCGAAGGGTTTTTCGAGGCAGATTTTCGATTTTTGACCATTATGGACGAATAGGACGGTTGGTATTTTTGCACAGCAGCACCTTTTCTTCATCAAAATCAAATTAGAAAGCATGCTTAGCGATAGAGAAGGTAAAATACACGAGTTTCCCTTTGGAATCACTCAATTTGACGCAAAATGAGTCCGTGCGTACTTTTTGTTGCAACATTGGGCGAGAATGAAGGGTGAAACGAGTAAATTGATTTTGTCATAACTTTCAAACCGTGCATCAGATTTGGTCCTGAAATTTTTATGGTAAATGCATTGAGGTAGGGTGAATAAACACGAGAAAATTTCAGAAAATTTTGGTGTGTATTTTTCAAAGAAAATTGGCCACTTTCACCTACAGCCATTTCTCATTTTCGAAGATGGTGTAACCAATGGCAAAGATTTTCATCGGAAGATGCATAATAATATTGGTGGAAACCTCGAGAAAATTTCGGGGAATTAGAGTGTACCATTTGAGAGAATTCCAAAATTCATTTCATTCTACAATTCCACTCCATCTCACTCCATTTTCACTCCATCTCACGCCATTTTCATTTCATTTCATTTCACAAGTCCTATTCCACTTTCACTCCATCACATTTCACATCCATGTTCCATATTCATACTTCATTTTCTTTTTTTACGGATTGCATGTTGCGGCCACATCTTATTCGGCGGTTCGACATAATTGTACGACCCTACGAAAAGAGATGATGATTACGGGGAAATTGAAGGGATTACATTTTGAAGACCAACAAGCTAAAAGAGGACCAAAGGAACGGCATCGAAACACAATGATTAACGAGTCCAAAATTACGAGGTAAATTGTGAAAATTATTTTAATAGCAAAAAAGTTAAAACATGAAATAGATACGATGTGTATAATCATATGTTTCCTAAACGACTTTATCATTCGAATTGATTAGCCATATCCCTTATCCAACATTCCATGTTCACCACAAGTTCATCATAAATCCTCCATCGGTCCATAGCCACTTCATTTTCCCTTATAGCTTAATTGCCTCCATCCCATTCCACTTCCATTTACACTTTGCGACGATGTCTGTGTAAGTGCGGAGAAGGTAATTCTAAGGGTGAAGCATCATTCTTCCAATTATCCATCTTGATTTCTGAGAGATACGAGTTTCAAAATAAAACGGTAGACTGCGCGAGTCGATCTGGCTTGACGTAGAAAAGTAATTAAGAAGGAAGATAGTACGCGCGAAGGAGGAATGTGGCTAATTGTCGGACGAGAATCGGTTGAAGTCAAGTATTTTGAAGGATATCCACAAGTCGAGAGGCTAAATTTTATGAAAGCTATGATGGCTTCCATAGAGAGATACAAAATCTTTTGCCAAATCTTTTGATGGAGCGAGAAGAAGAAAGAAACCGACATGGATATTGAAAATAAACTTGACACTCACTTCTGAAAAGGAAGATGAAGAACTAATCTGCGAAAAGTTAACGAGAGATTAGAAAATAGATTAGGGCCAAAAGAAGCGAGAAGATAAGGTTGGATGTTTTTAACGGAAGGTTTGAACACATGGAATAAGTTTTGATGAAATTGCATGAGGACATGCGATAGTCTTGCGGTGGGGGTATGTTGAGCCTTAGAATTGCCTTCTCTTTTCTGAAACCTTCACTTCATTTCATCGTTATTTTATCACTTCATAAGCCTAAAATCAATGAAGAATGATTAGGATTGTAAAGAGTTGTCTGATTGTGCGTTAACATATTGTATTTTCATGATTTTCTTATTTTAACAATTTTTACGCAAAATAGCTACGAATACGAACGTGTGTTGTGCATGTATTAAATGGCCCGATCCGAATTAAAGTAGGCCCCACATTTTCTGATTGAGTAGGTTACGGTGGGGGCACCATGTACTTCTTCAGTTTCATGTTGGGTGTTTAACCATTCTTTGTT